>BEXV01000886.1:66868-78022 GCA_003118195.1 Hemicentrotus pulcherrimus
AAGAGCCCCCCCCCCCCCCGCCTCTTCCCCATTTAATCGTAGTATTGATATAGCCTTGAGTACTGTCAAACACGTTCATTAGTTATCAGCAAGAGCAAAATGATTATGCTAATCACTTACAATACAATATGGTGTTCATTTCAAGGGAGGGGTATGAAAGACTTGCTTGGCCATAATATCCCTTCCAAAAGTGCAAGCTATGAGGAGAGGATCGTGCGTGGCAGATGGTTCACTTTTGAACGCGTTCCAGTCACGGGTATCCTGATTTAATGACTTTCATTTTGTGGAATTAGGGCATTTAGACCTCGTAAACTTCATAGGCGCAGACATCAAAATATTACTTTGTTTACAATAATGCTGGTATGTTAAAGGTCATTGACAGTATAAATGTATGAATTACGGTATAGATCCAGCATGCATATGCACCCTCGATTCCAAGAATGTTATTTTACGTCCAACATGAGAAGGGTACCGATCAGCTGTATTATTATTTAATTAATAAGATTTACTCGATGATACTGCATATATCGAATCGGCATGACGGTTTTGATATTGTGAATAGTCCGTTTTGTTGTTAATTATCCCCTTGAAATAATATTGCGTCGGCTATTGTTACTAAATACGGATACCATTTTTTTGTAACAATGAGTGCTCGAATATTCAATAACGTTGAATTTGGCCGATGATAGAACGTACAATACCGTCAGGATATAAACGAGTAGGCAATCCGACCTGCTCTCACTACAAAGGGGAATAGGAACAAGCTATAACATTAACAAAATATAATCAACATTCAAGAAAAACTTCCGATAAAGTCACAGGATATGCCTTATAAAAGAGACCCAACTCTTACAATGTGGCAACTTCCCTGGTGGAGAAATACTGCAGAACTGCTAATCCAAGTGGATAAGAAGAACAGGATGACGAAATTTTGAGATAGATCGGACCAGTAATATTGGACAGTTATATAATTATGCTTGATATATGAGATCTCTACAACTATGCGATTATCTCAAATTTGCAATTCGTAGTTACCACTATGAACATGACTGACAAAGAAAGCGGACAAAATATACAGTTCCTCAGGCAGACAAATGAATATCCCTTCACTGCTATTATGTACAAATGTGTCACATGCATATTCACCTGTTCTACACATTTGTACATAATAGCAGTGAAGGGATGTTCCTTTGTCTACCTGGGGAACTGTATATTTTGTCCGCTTTCTTTGTCAGTCATGTTCATAGTGTACGGACAACACTCCCGTTTGTCGTGTACAAATAAATCACGAATGTGTGCTTTCCTCCCATGTGCATTCACCCTTGGGGCATTACTCAAAATATTATGGAGAGTACATTATTACACGTCTTCTTCAGTAAAAAAAAAAAAAAAACACATCTCGAGTCATAAATATGGAACAAATAATTAACTGTTAGTCTTTTTTGTGTTGGAATAAATGGGCTTTCCTCTGAAGCATTTCGCTTTAAACTTTATAAAGGTTGGGTTGCACTTGGATTGCAATAATGGGTGGAAATCTGAAACAGGTCCGGATTCAATTATTATGGTCCCGCATATTTCTACCAAACATCGCACACATCTACCCAACAAAAAAACTCGAGGCTATCCACATACGCGCTCGTAACCGCGTTTGTAATTTCGTAGCCAGTGGTTGCCATGGTAATTGATACTTTAAGCAGACGACACATGCGCTGCTAATCTTGCGAACTCCTCACTCTCTTTAAACATAATTAGACAGCGCATGTCTACAAGCTTACGCGCTCCAATGAGAATCATGTATCTGATGAGGAGGGAGTAATATGTTTTCCAGGACGTTTCGCTTAGTAAGTATTGTAGGTTTCGGATCAGAGTTTCAGACAAAGAGCGAGTTGCCCATATTTGCTAAAGATGGATATCAATCTGAAAGTTGGATAATGAGGAGGGATTTTATTTGTCAAGTTCGGCCTTGAGCCTTCTCTGTGACTGTGTATGCAGTTGTACACTTGTGTAGGCCTGTTACTAGTTCTAGATATTCATTCCACTCAGACATGTTTGATTTTGACATGTTAATATCTTATCAATATACAGAACAGTCATGTACATACTATAGGCCCCTATATATAGTAGATCTTTACACGGTTCCACACTGAATTTAAGTAGAGTTGTGTATGTTATAAAACATAGTTAATGTTGTATCAAGACTTTTTGCGTACTTACGAATTTCAAATATTCAGTAATTTATACCTATAAGTAAACTACAATATATTTTGATTCAATAAACAACCATCACAACTTCCTGAACCAACATTTGGAAGGAAGCTAGTATCAGTATCATGAAGAACATCAACTCACCCTCATCAAGAATTTGGACAATCGCTTACTGAGAAGAATTTAAGTCGAAATTCCCATAATTCCAAATATCAGAAAAGATAGAAAGCATATTAATATTACAACATCATGTATGTTGAAGCTATGGCTGGCACGCACTAGATAACATACAGCATGTTACGTGCACTGCAATCTTATTACAGTCACACTCACAGTACTTAGCACAGCTGGATTACGTAACAGTCGAGACGGACGCTTACCGGAACACGCACCGTTCAATTCAAGATGAATAGCCGGATAACATGGTTTCAATTATTGAACGGAGCAGCACACACGTCCATGATTATCGTTATTGATTACATCAAACGGCTTCACAATTACAGCACTCACACGAGTCACAATACACAGCTTGCTAGCCTGTACTCGTCAAGCATAATTAAAAAGGCCCTTTCAAATTCAAAATGCCAAAAATTGCAATGCCATACCATAGCTTGAAAGCCATGCAAACTAACGAAACAGTGACTGAGATGAGATGAGACGAGTCTCAAACATCAAAGGCTGGATTAACTATCGCTAAGAAGTAAGAACACTATTCGTGTACAATACAATTTCACTCAACAGAATTACACATTAACATACAACATACCTGCATACTTTCTCACAATATTATTGTCGATAGCAACTACGGATCTAGCAATTTGTGAAAACACCTGTTCGAAGTCAAGTCCCCCTTACTTCACACAGAAGCCAAGTCTCTCTCCTGTCATGTGTGCTGTACATTGAAAGTAAATCATGATTACTGGAAGAGGTACACGATGCTTGTCTTACCTGTAAAACAATGTTGTTTGGTATCAGGAGTCAATTTTATCCACTTTCAAGTTCAATGTAAGCTCCAAACGGCTAAGCCAACTGTATCCTTAACTTGAGTTTCGGCGTGGGATTCCAATGTAATAAGTCCTCCGTCTCGATCTCCGCGCTGCCAAGACGCTAATGTACACGAAATATATAATATGCGTGCGTGCACTACACTACACACTTCCTATCGCAGTGGTTCGGCGGACTGTACGCCAATAGAATATGTATGTGCAAAAGTAGGTGTGTTCGCTCTGCGTCGTACGTCTATTGGATCCTAACAATGTATAAGAAATGGGCGGGGCGCCGGTATCATCACGTGATCAAACTTCTCGACGAGTCACTTTTCTTAGAGAAAGAGATTTTTTAAATAGAGGCGTGCACACATATACATAGGCATATGGTATCGGAAAGAAGTATAACAGTGTGGAATGTTTTATTGCCAAATCATGTAATATAGCAGTGAAATTAATCAGTGATCTTTGAGGAAGTTCTTTTTTCCGATAATAGATCTCTTAGCGTGGACTCTCTGTGCTTGCCTTTTCCAAAACAAGAGCCCTCCTTCAGTCTTCGTGTATATTATGCGTTGTATTTCAAGTTGATTTCGCTGAGCCTTGACAAACTAATTCACAACTAAATGTTCTGGTCCTTATATACCCCCTGAACCGTTGTTATTCTTTAATATTTGTTTATTCGTTCCTAAAAATCTGACCCTCCATCGCATTGTCGGCAAGTCAGGGTTCCATATAAGGCAAGAACTCCTAAATGAATGAGTCAGTCAGTAACAATGCGATTCACCTCCAGACATGGTTTCAGTCCTAGATTACTCCGAAACCACGAATTATTACAACTCTTCTTGACTTACAATCCGTTCCGAAAAGAGAGAAAACAATCTCACCCGGACGCAAACTTTTTACAAAAATAGAGCCCCTATTCTTCAGTGATGACGTCATCGTGCGGCGCCCGGGAGCAACTGTTGAATGGGGAAGATTTGGAAGTCCCTATTGACATTATAACGTCATTCCAAGAGAATGATCAAGTTGAAAAGGAGTGCCATGACTGCCTGACAGTGTCTGGTTAAAAGTCGTGATTTTTTCACTCTGCACCCGTGAAATGACTTGACATAATTTCTCCACAGCCGCGACTACACGAGGTGAATGCCCATTCGCACAATGACGGCACAGGGGCATTTTTATCCCCCAGTCAAATGATTTGCCTCCCCACCAATTCATCCCTGTTCAAGTGTCTTTGGAGGTTCCTGCTCGTTTCTTAATATTATTTGTTGTTTGTTTGTTCGGAGAAGAAAATAAATCTACCTATTTTGTTTTAAAAACATAAAACGTAACACAATAGACTTTGTCATCACGTCTGCAATATATTTTCATGGTCTGTTTTCGCTTTATTCGTAATTTCAATGTACGAAGCAAGGAGAAGATATCAAGTGAATATAGGTCCCTCATGGGCTATTACTAACAATGGCAAATCAAGAAATTTATAAAACTTGGGCAGACTTGAATGTATTTGGGGCACGTGCAACAGACTTGTTGAGAGTTGTATTGACTGTTTTTCCCTGTGCCCCTCGTAAGGGGAGGGGCGTACGCCAGCTTCCTCTTCTGCTCGATACGCCGGAGACTACAAAAGAAACATAAAAAATCCTTTACCAAAGAGCGATGTTTATTCATTGTTGTATTGTAAATAATTGTAAAAAGGCCGCCGAAATCACACCAAAATGCGCATTCCTATATCCATTTGGGTGATGGAATATCATATTTCTAAACAGCAACCAACTATTAATTTGAAACTAGATCCTTTTCGCATCTAGGGAGAAATCAAGCATTCTATCAATACCACTCCAATGCGCTCGTTCGTTGGATATTCCCTTACCATACCAACAGCAAGCAATATTCATTAGTGTGGTAATATGTATTAATGGAGTAGACCTTGATCGTGCATTACCATCGTTTGGAAAAATCTAATTAAAAGTGACGAGATTAAAAACAGTTCTAAACGGAAGCTCTTTTTCTTGTTGATAATATCGTGTGTATCCTGTGGTATATAATTCAGATTATTTCGAGGTCAGGTACTGCCTAATGACAATCGGAAAGAGATAGAAATATGACAGCGCATAAGGGGTGGGGTTAGAGGCTGGGAATTTATAGATAGATAGATAGATAGTCACGATAGAGAGCATGGACCTACTACGTAGAGAGGCAACAATAGTATGATCGTCTAACCGTTGAAGGGTTAATAAACTGGCTTGAACAAGTTGTCGTTAGCGATATGCACTGGAGGACTATGTCTTCTTGCTTGGAAATGAAAAATGCATTGTTTCGACGGCATGGTTTGCTAAATTTACGCATTTAATTTGGGAGGAATTAGATATAATACTTAGAACGGATTTTTTAGGTATCGGGTTATCAGGTTCTCTCGTTTTCTTGTCTTCCGTTTGTTTTCACCACACCCCTCTCTTTTTTCTCTCTCTCTCTTTCCCTGTCTCTGTCTCTCTAACTCGTCCTCTAACCCCACCCCTCTCTCTCTCTCTCTCTCTCTCTCTTTCTCTAACCGACCCTCCCCTTCTCTCGTTCTCTGCCTATCCCCAACACAAAAATGCAAGCTTTATTTTTACGTCCTCTCTTCCCTTTAAAATACAAAACCCATGCAAACTGCATACCGCACTTTCGCAACATTTCCTAGATAATTCAGATTTTTAAACTTTACGAATGACTCTATAAATATCGCAAACGGTATAAAGGTCTTTTTTTCTTATCAGAAAAACCTCAATATTTGACCCTTTGATTGCATTGTAAACGTACGCATGTATACATTTGGACACACCATAGAACAAACGCCACCATGACGAAACAACAAGGCGTCAACAACAAGTCGTCAACAACAAGTATTATTGAGCATGACCAAATAAGGAATCGGCAAGGGACTACCGATTTGGGTCAGAACACAAAGAAGCTGAGATTTACTTCACCATTGTGATACCTTTGACTGTGTCAAGCGAACCGATTAAAGCTTGAAGAATAGAAAACCCGTCCTTACCTAAGCTGTCATTTTTTGTATTTTCCCTATTTCAAAGGCGGAGAGGGTGGAATAGGCACGTTGTCTGTATCGATTGTCGTTTAAACTAATACAGGTCGATGGACCTTATTATGATGGTTTCTGCAACTGGTGGTTTTAGGGGGCGGGGCACAATGCGCCCGTGGTCCCCATTTTGAAACCCAAGTAATATATACCTTTAGTACATTCCTCCGAGAAATATGCCACTCCCCTATGGCCATTTTGGGTGATAATCGTCTTGTGTATTATTTCTGTTTTTGTTTGTTGTTTGTTGATGTTTGTATTTTGTTTGCATGTTTTTTTCGTATATGTTTGTTTGGTTGCTTGCTGCTACAATTTTGTTTTCTTCATTTTACAATGAAACTCATAGATTCTTGTTATTTTATGTAAAAGGAATTCATTTCAACAAGTTTTTTTCATGTCACTATCGCTGACAAATAAATAAATCACAAGCTTTAATAGCCTTACTCTACACAGAGATAAGCGCATCTACGTCTTTACGCAAGAACTGGCCCTAACAATCATAAATGTCCTCCAAAATGTATGGTTTACGGAGAACTGGGGGTTTATGAATTAGAATATGTTGATGTTCTTGTATAGGCTGGTACACAAAAAAGAGGGGAAAACAGCCAATCTGTTTGTATTCCTTTAATTTATCATTATTTATCAATCAAATACATGCAATGCCTTGGATTCACTCGATACAAGAGCATCTTGATAATCTGGCTTTTACCAATCAATCAATCAATCTTTCTTTTTTTAATGATTGAATAAATATATATTTTATATTAAAACAATTAGTAAGTGATCACACAACCCGCCCCCCCCCCATCCCCAACTGAGCGAAAACAACGATCTGCGATGCCTGAAACCTACCTGTGCGTTTATATTTTACCTTCATAGTTAAATGACATGTTCAATTTTTTTTACATTTTACTGTTTGTCTCATTTGATTAGAATCTATGATTGAGTTGTAAGAAGTACTTTAAGGACTTTTGTGGAATCGTTACGTCCAATCCTGTCTCAGTGGCCATCTGTCTTTAGTTGCCATGTATTTTTTTCCTCTTTGTTTCACTTGGTTGGCCTTAGCAGACTGGTTTGATGACTTTAATGTTCAAATTAATAAATAGTATAATATATCGCTGGAATGTGGTTCTTCATAATCACGAACAGTAACTTCCCACTTCGATAACCAATACATGAACTTCCTTCGACGATTTTTTTCGTTTCCATTTATCAAGCAGACCATTTTATTTGTTATCAGCCTTCGTGTTTATTTCAGATTACAATACAATCAATATCCTTAACCGGGATGTAATATGGAAATTATATCTTGAAATTAGATATATTGGTGAAATACAAGATTTGTTGTTTTCCTTTCTGGTATCGGTCTCGTTTGTTTTAAAGTAAAATAGTAAGTGATATAGGACATACATGTACGTCTGGCAGCCATACGAATACAAGAATATATTTTTTAATTTATCTGTTCATGTAAGCTTATGACGAAGTGCAAGATGTTTTTCTTTCGTTTTGAATAAAAATTACAGTGAGATTAGACATTGCAACAATATACAAAAGATTTTGTTTCCATTTATTTATTTATGTTTAAAACTAGCTAATTATTTACTTATACAAAGTCATGTATAAGAGATGAATGCAAAATGTATTTTGTTGTTGTAATTATTTGTGAAAGACAGCAGTGAGTGACATAAGACATTACAATAATGTATAACGCTTAACGGCCTAACATTTCTTTTTTTTTTCGTTTCCATTTATCTTGTTACGTTTTCGTCTTTATTTGCTCCATATTTACACTGCATAGTTCATAAATTGAAATTGTTATTCCAAGAATGTAGCTTTAAAATTTGGCATTATTCAGCAGCGATTATAATCACAATGTACTTCCTCGTTATTTTGGTATTTATAGTTACTAAATGTTAACGGTCATGGAAACAATGAGGGGGGGGGGTATAGAGGCATTTTTTTAAAGAAGGAGTGTCGGACCAGATTTACCGACGAGGTAGTTGGAAATTTCTCAAGGAAAGGGAAGAAAAGAAGAAGAAAAAAGATGTGGAAAAACCACAACGACCTGAATGGTCATCAAATTCTGAGATTACAGACTGAATTTGTTTAAAAGTTAGGCGGGGGGGGGGCTATGCCCCATGCACTCCTATATCCCTTTAGAGACGAGACACTCTTGGTTGGAAAGCTGCGACAGACTGTACCAAATTTCAATAACATCCTTCATTCATCCATGTCTATATACACGTACCATTTTGTATCAATTCATTATGGTAATGAACCGTGAAACCATACAGGTATGTGAAGGCATACCCCNTCATTGTATTTTTTTTGCTATAATCAGATTTTTTAAATCCTTCAATCTGTAGTTAGGCTAATTAGTTAAACTAATGCATCAAACAAACAAAAGAGGCAAAACGGTTCAGCAACGTCACCCATGCATAATATGTTTCAAAGGAAAACCTTTCATGCCGATGGCAAAGCAATTGAGTGTCATCAATTTGGCATTTACTTTATGATTATACGGTCATGTTTTGGTTCCATACAGATTTTCTACATTAAGCTAAATATTGATATAATATTTTATAGGAGGTTGTAGACCAGCTAAATTAATGGACGATGGTAGAGTTATGAAATACCTGTTGATATGAGCTTATTTATTATTCTAAAAAAGAGTGTGGGTCTGTATGCAGGCTACCGGAGGGAATTATAGATACCTTCCACACCCACCCTCCCACCCAGAGAAGATTTCGCCCCTGTCTATTAACTCTAAGAATATTCCCTACTGATTTAAGTCTATATAGCACATGTCTATCCACATAATATGAACTATTCAGGGCGCCTCAAAAGTGTTATCATTAGCCATACCCCATTTTATAGCCCAGCTAGGCAGCTACCCGAAGGCGCTCACAGCATAAAACAAATTACCTCAAATGATACGAAACATAACATTACCGTCGCTTTGCAATAATAGTAATAATAGGGTCTGATTTATAATTCAACGGTAATTTCGAGAAAAAAACCTTTAAAATCGATTAAAACTACACCTTCGCAATTCGCATCCTTTTAGCGCTCATAGAAATGTCTATACAGAATATTGCCATAATGGTTATTATTCTAAAGAATGAGAAACATATAAAAGGAGAGGAACTG
The DNA here is from genome assembly GCA_003118195.1 of Hemicentrotus pulcherrimus. Lineage (NCBI taxonomy): Eukaryota > Metazoa > Echinodermata > Echinoidea > Camarodonta > Strongylocentrotidae > Hemicentrotus > Hemicentrotus pulcherrimus. Next base: position 76,286 of record BEXV01000886.1, read on the forward strand.
AAGAAAATGGATTTCTCAATTATTCAACATCTCTTGTGATGCGTTGTCGTGAAAACAGGCCACTTATAACAACGTGGTACGGCAGAAAATAATGGTAACCATGTATTGTTGGAGTATCATTCTTTTGTGAGATAAGAAAGAAGCATTCTAGAGAGTGTAACGAGTGTCATTATACTAACGGGCGTAATCATGGCGTAGTGCGTGGTTTTAGCCATTAAGGGACACCGGTATAATAGGGGGGCATAACGTAAGTCTTGAATGCGCGAGAGCACGGCCTTACTAGCTACGCCTCTACTAAACAAGTTATAAATCCAAGTATGTAATTAATATACATGTTACCTTAACAACCCAAGTGTTTGTAAGGATTTTTAAAATGATTTTAGTTCATAGGTCGTTTCGGTATAATACTAATAGGCTAATAGTGGAAGATAGAAACGTGTGGTGTGGTGTTCACAATCAATCATTCCATTTGTTTATGAGCAATAATGTGCAGTACATTTCATCTAATGGAGGTGCGATTTAGTTCAAGTTATAGAAAAGCTTAAATCATAAATAAATTTATTAGTACAAAACAAGACAAAGTTTTGGGAAATTTTGAAAATTTGGTGGATAATAATTCTTTACAATTTTGATATATTTGGATGCCCTGTGGATGTATAATAAGCACTAAAAAATAGCCCCTAAAACACTTCTGCTTTCGAGAAAAAATGAAAATAAAAATTTATCGGTACTCCCGATAAATTTTGATAAATTTCAAATAGAGCATACGGCCGTACAATGTAGCTGCGACCCATGTAGTTGTGATATATAACTACCAAACGGGAACAGATTACCGGTCAAAATTAGTCAAAAAACATTGTTTTATAGCTTAATTAATATCTTGACCTTAAGAATTTGTTATTAATAATTTCATAACTTTAGACTCGATTTCAACCGCGACAGCGATCACCGCATATTGTAGGATCGCATATGCTTCCAATATGTTAATTTGAACCAAATTCATGACCCCATACCAAAACTTTGTATTACCTTTAAGACTGCCATTAAATAAAATGTAAATTTCCCTCGTCTGTAAAGATTTTCTAATCGCTTAATAAGGTGAATTTGAACAAATGTCATACACTTGACTAAAACGATTATGGTACAATCAAAATTCTAACTGACTAATAGTATCTCACGAAACCGCTTCATATTTGATGATCATAAATTTCTCATTTAAAATTCTAGACCATAAGAAGCAATCGGTTTTAATACGACTTTAACCTCTTCCTCATCTATTTTAATCCAAGATATTGGGGTCTGGAGCCGAGAGATGCCGCCGCGATCATAGGTAACGTGTGAGCCCCGACGAGAAGGGTGAAATGATATATTACCAGTTCATTCTAAATCCAGCTGAGCCTTTTACCTTATTGCATTTCGTCTTTCGGGATAATTTTTATGCACTCGAGCTTTGTATTTGTTTTCACACTTCTTGGTCGGCATACTATTACTGTTTAATGAACTGAACGACAGTAGATCTTTATAGTGGTGGCGCTATACAAGTGAATAGGAGAATGGTAACAAAAAAAGATGGCATTATGATAAAGACAGCAGTTCTTGATGATGGACAAGATGATATTGATGCTGCTGCTGCTGCCAATGATGATGATGATAAAATAAGCTTTCTGTTTAAATATCATAACCCAATGTATATGTAAACGATTATCACGTTGATCGATGAGTTGGGGGGGGGGGGGG
>BEXV01000886.1:100548-116431 GCA_003118195.1 Hemicentrotus pulcherrimus
AAAAAAAAAAAAAAAAAAAAACTTGAACAATATAGCAAAAGAAAAAAAAAATCCATCTCAGTCAATCATGCATTGTATGTGTGTGACACATTTTTTCTTACCACCAAATGGTCATTATAAAAATCTGGTTTTTAATCTCATGTTTGTTTATTTGCTGATTAGAATTTTTTATTTTGTATTTGATATATTTCAGAGTCTGGACAGCCCACCACACCTTTAGATCGTGAATTCTTAGCAAGTGAGCTCAACTTAGTAGAAGATAGGAATACAGCTGGCATGTAAGTAGATGCACAGTTAGTCAAAGTATTTAATTAGGTATTATTCTTAAACCTTGGATTCATCATACATGATTAAACACATAAGAAAAGTATCTTTTGATGGTATCTAAATGATTTTCTACCTCTCATTTGTTCAATATTCTACAGAGGAAAAATATTCACAGCACCTTAGTATTGCTAGTATCTTCCTATATATCACCTACTATCAAAGAAATATGATGAAAATTAAAAACTGTACATGACGTTTGGGATACAAAGAATTGGGACCAGCAAAATGACCTGGTAACTAAGAGGAGAGTTTGCTGTAACTGTTCGTTTGATTACAACAATGTTCCATTGTTTATTTGTTCAGCCCTATGTTGTATGGGATACTATCACACTTCATCCATGGCCAAGGCAAAGGTTCCTCCCTGAATCCCAACCACCAATCATCATCATCATCATCAGTAGATCCATCTCACTTGAGATCCCTTCCAGTCAGGACAGACAGTCACAGAACAACAAGATCAGGTGAGATTCTCATTACGCCCTTTTCCCTTGTACCTGGTCAGGGGTAAACCTACAGCTTGGTCTTTTAAAATTCTTTTCTTGAACAAAATCAAATTGAAATCCAGCAATGAAGTTGGATGTTAAAGAAAAAATGGCCCGAGGTTCAATATTTGAAATAATATTGCTTCAGAAACCAGCAATAAATTTGCACTTGACCACTTGAGAAAGTCGAAAGGAGTGGACGAAGCTTGCCCACAAAATTTGGGGTTGGTAGAAGCTTTAAAAATTATATTATATGATTATCCCCAACTGATGAAAGTTTTCTGTACAACTTGTAGAGTATTTGGGTATAGTAATAACAATGTAAATCTCTTTTTCAATGAAAAACACAATCCACAATTCAATTGTTGTTTTCTTGTAGTTATTTTCAATTTTTTATATAAAAACAATGTGTTGTCTTTATACCGTTTTTATGGTGGTGGGAAGGGGGGGGGGTCGGCTCCTTCAAGGTCTTCAGGGACTAGTTCAGTAGTAGTAGTACTGTAATCATGTCATTTTTTGCCTACATGTAGTTGATTACAGAGACATGGAAGAATTTTACTTTGGGGATAATTGATCTTCCATTTACAAGACCATTTTTCATTTCTTTGTTTCCTGCATTGATACAGATGTTCCCCATCATTCCGACGTCAGAGTAGGAGAGGCATTCACCTTTAGTAACAAGCACAGATGATGTGAACTGGTCTCACAGAGTGTCATCTTAGAACAAAAGACAATTTTTGTATTGGCCTCTTGATGAACATACCACACTCCTGATGAGCTGTTCACATCAATCGGCAACATGGAACAAAAGAATTTTTCCTGCTGATTTTACCAATTGGCTTTACCATTCCCATGCCAGATAATCAGAGTCGTCGGTGAAGATTTTCCTTTTTCAGTTGTGCCATGCCCAAGAAATGTTTTAGTGCCATTTAGAGAAAAATATCAAAGGCTTGGTGAACATCAAATGATACATTGGAATCCTGTAGCTTGGTGATGGTGCATATTATATTCATCAGATAAGTTCCCAATATTATACAGAGTTCCTATCTGTGCGTATGTAAAAATTAGATTGAAATATGGAACAACACCTTAGCCCCCCCCCTTCGAAATGAGATATAACGCTAACATTTGTACTCGTTGAGCTCTAGTGGTGTCGTGGTCTGGGGATACATCTTTTAACATCTTTTGTTGTGATCAACCTTTGGCTCAAATCTGTTATGATCTGCTTTGAAGTTTGAGGAGGATTTATGTATAATATAACACTTGAAAACTATAACTGGATGTTGCAGTTCACTTGTTCAACAACATGTCCACCAAGAGGTTTGATGTTACATCCTTAAGAAATGAGTTTGTTAAACGTACGATGCTCTGATTGTATATGAAACTCAAATATCTGGGTTGCACTTTCTTTTAATGGCATTACAGCTATCCAAACAAATCCTTCATACCTAAATACAATAATAATAATAAAATGGTGCTTATAAAGGGCTTTCCAACAAAGTCTCTAATGGTAATGATCATGTTCGCTACACCCCCCAGTGTTACCTGGAAAAAGGAAAAAGGCTGTATTGTGAGAAAACGCCCTGTAAGTGAGTAGGCCAGACTGTTCACCGAGGGTACTAGAAATGTATTGTTACATTTATTAGTGTCCTTCTATTATTTCTATTATTTTCATGGGTGCCTTTCATGAATCTGTATATCAAATAGAATCTCAGGAAAGGTTTGACAATTAAGATCAAATCTAATGTAATTTATCAGATGGAATAAAAAAAAAATTATATCATGTAGGATTGAAAGTCACACAATCCTCACATATTTGCTTTGATGGCTACAAAATTGTTTTATTGGAATTTTGAAATTAGTTTTTGGCCGCATCAATCCTTGTACATATTTGTATATTTTGACAATTATCAGTTATAAAAATTGAAACATAAACATTCCAGTCGAGTCATAATTCAAATTTGTGTGCATGGTTTAATGAGAACAATGCCAAGCTTATTTATATGTAATTAAAAGTAAAAGAAAATGGTATTGAAAGAGAGGGCAAGTATGGTGACTCGAGGTGTGTGTGTCTGTGTGTGTGTGTGTGTGAGAGAGAGAGAGAGAGAGAGAGAGAGAGAGGGGGGAGGGGGAGTGACAGGGGTAGGGGTAGGGAAGGAATGAAAGAGTCGAAAAAAGGTAGAGTGATTAGTGGAGGGAGAATCTAAAAACTCGGGAGACTGAATTAATGGAGCCTAGGTCACGTCAACATTTTGGTGGTTATGGATTTCTATGGTAATAAAAAAGATAACCATTCCAAACACTGAAGTATTTAACTCCTTTTTGAAACGCTCAAGAAATTCACACGTAAATTACTGATCCGTTTTACATCTATAGAGTGATCCCAATTACTTGATATTCCAGTCCAGTGGTGTACGAGTGTGATGGGCGCAATAACTGGTAGTAGCCGCGAGATGGCGCTAAGGAAGCTAAGTCAGATACACATGGCTGTCGGGGTAATGTCGATCGCTCAGCTCGATTGCCGATTAACTAATGTCAAACTAATGAATTACAGTAACTTGATGAATGACTCCTCATTCAAACTGCTAAAATAGTGTCAGATGTATCATGTGGGAATCCAAATAACTCGTCTGGAGCCCGGAGGCATGGTATCCATATAATTATCATGCATAATATATATACACAAAGTTTTTCTTCCATAGTTGTCAGAACGCTTATAGAAAAAGAAGCAACCGCGAGGCCCAGACAAAACGCGTCAAAACAGAAATTTCACTAGAAATTAAAACTCCTCCTAGGATAGCACATGCGATGAATGTTTTTAATTTGCGAGATGATATCCAACAGATTAAATCTACATGATGTTAAAGGTAAAGTCCACTCCAAAAATAAATTAAATAGAAGCAGAAAAATCAAACAAACCAATCAAAAAAAAGATTAAGAAAAAGTCTGTAAAACTATGGAACAATGAAAATCAAAAGACAAATTGGAAATTCACTCACGAGTCTGTGACATCATGTCCTCACTATTTACTAATTGTTTTCTTTATATTGATAATATAAGTTTCTAATCTTAATTCTTCACACCAGCATCCAAGTTAGATTGATAGTAATATGTTTTTGTGTGGATGACCTAATATAGAGTAATTTATTTTGATTAAATCATGAAAAATGTGACTTTTGATAAACTATTTAGATAAAAATCAATATTCAGAAAAAAGTATCAATTCTTCAAAGTTCTTAAAAAGACTTTGTACAATGTCATGCACGCAATATGATACAAATCATATAACCTGGGCAAAGGCATGGGGAAATCAAGCTTGGGGGGGATAAAAAAACAAATTATTGGGATTAAAATATATAAAGCAATTGATTAAAGTGAGGACATGGCGTCACAAACTGATAACCAAATTGTCGATTTGTGTTGTTTCGATTGTTCTATAGATTTACATGCTTTTTCAAAAATTCATAACTTTCTTAATAGTTATCCTCAAACTTTTTTGATTGGTTTGTCTGATTTTTTTGCTTCAATTGAAAGTAAGTTATTTTTGGAGTGGACTTGTATTTTAATTGCAGCTGATATATACAGTTGCATGTGACTATGTGACTAGCAGAAAATACTTGCTCTTAGGGTGAAATCCTGGTGCACATGGAATGAATCTAGAAAAATATGTCATGTGCTTTTGTCCAGACTGTCTCTTGATCGGCCAGTTGTTGCAAAAAAAAAAAACAACAACTACTAGCTAGGGTACAGTAGTGAAGGTATTTTAACAACAGGTGAGCTTACCTGATTTATATTCTATTGAGTCACAATGTTGAATAGGCTGACCAGCAGTGAACAAAAAAGGTGATTTCAAAAGGAGTTGCTGGTCTCTTGATTATGGAAGGCAATAGGCCATTTTCGTATTGTAACCAAATTTAATGCATGAGTCTTTGAGAAGTGCCTTAATAAAAATTATTTCATTCACCTAATAAGAATAATAGTATTTCAATAGTCAAAATGCAAACTGCATATATTAAGTACTGCTAGGTAGGTCAAGCCATAATGTTTGCCCTACCTGGCAACAATTAATGTATGCAGTTTGGTTACTGTCTTTTTAAATACTAATATTCTTACAAGGTGAATGAAATAATTTGTATTGAGGCACTTCACAGAGGCTTATGCATTAAATTTGGTTACATTACGAAAATGGCCTATTGATGGTTGAGTCGTAAAATCAGCTGAAAATTGTAAACAAACTAATGAACTACGCGCAAATGTTTTTAGAATTGATGATAAACTTTCTCTACACATGTATCTAATTATGACAGAAAATAACCAAGTTTCTCTTTATCTATACAGTGCGTCCCAGAAAAAACGGAACCGAGAAGTATCGATGTTCTATCATAACTTAATCACATCTATAATTAATGAATGATACATATTTGGAAAGCTTAGAGTCTCCTCTTTCATGTGATGCTACACAGATAATGCATATTACACGCATGAGTGATTAAAAGCAATTTGAAGGAAGGAAACCAAAAAGACGTTTGGCGGTGGGTATCTGAATTTTCAAAGAAAAATTCACATTTCTAGAAAGTTGAGTTTCTGCCCTTTCATATGACACCTCAATCAGGAAAAATAAGCGAGGAATGACAAAGTTCTGTTTGTTTAAAGTAGTGCTTGCATTTCAATAATTTTATTAAACGAATTCGTTTTCACTGGCAACCTGCCGTATCAATAAACGAAATTAACAACTCCGTTTCGTTGACAATCAGCCGTAGACGAAAGTCTTCATGCATGGCTGATTGTCAACGAAACTTGTCAAATCTGCATTTTACTACGGCAGGCAGCCAGTGAAAACGAATTCGTTTTTTAAAATTATGAAAATGTAAGGGCTACTTTAAACAAACAGAACTTTGATATTCCTGGCTCATTTTTATTGATTGAGGTATCATATAAAAGACCAGAAAATCAAATTTCTAGAAATATAAATTTTTCTTTGAAATTCAGATACTGCCCGCCAAATTAGTTTTTGGTTTCCTTCCTTCAAATTGCTTTTAATCACTCATGCGTGAAATATGCATCACGTGAGTAGCATCAACTCAAAGAGGAGAATCTAAGCTTTCCAAATATGTATCATTAATTAATTATAGTTGTGATTAAGTTATGATAACACATCGATACTTCTCGGTTTCGTTTTTTCTGGGACGCACTGTACTGTGTACTTTTATATACAAACTGATAACAAAAATTATTTCAAGGAGATTTCACATTCTTGAAATGGAAGTACTTGAATTTTTGCTTTAGAATATATTTTATTTTAAGGCTACAAATGGCTCTCCATAATATTTAAGTCAGAGTTAGAGTTGAGTTCGACTTAGGTTCTTTGTAAAACACCCACAGGTATATTACTCTGGGTTTGAAGAAGTACTGATATGAATAAGAAAGAATGGGCAATCTTGCAAATATATTCCAAAATATTGTTTACTTGATGAGGCAATGTGGTTAAGAAAAAACAAGAATTTGATTGCACAAAATATTATGACATCACAAATTAGACTAATGTTCAATTACATGGAATCACAATAAACTGACTACCGGTAAGTAATTTGTAATTTTTTTCCAAACTGATAACGAAATGTTCAAAAAATTACAAAATCATCTCTTTAAACTCAAACATATATTGCAGCAAGTACGTGTAATGACAGTTGATAAATGAGGTTTGAAACATTAATTTCAACGACAAAAATATCAAAAATAAATTTCAGTGTCAGAATTTGATTCAGACAAATTGCATGCATTTACCAAACAAATAGCTACAATTTTAATTTTAATTTTGAACATATACCTTCTTCTTCTTTCGTATGAGGTAGTAGTATCACATATCAAGCTATTTTTTGAAGCTGGGTGAGCCAGTTGACTTGTGCATCATATTATTTTTTATTATTATTATTATATATTCGACCATTCATATGCAAAAAGCACAAATACAATACAGCATGGCAAGAGACATGTACATAATAAGAATTAACAAACAAAGAGATAAGGGAGCAGCAAGTGGGTCAGGGTGCACAAAAGTGAAGTCCATCACTGTTGCCCGGAGGCATGTGCCCCCACACATGCTACTCCCAGTACATAATTGAAAATTCTATACATAGAATATTTCACATGATAAAAGGGGGGAAATAACAAAATAAGATGGAATAAGAACTGAATATAAAAAGTTAATTAAAAAAATGATTTAAAGAAAATATTAAAAAATGCTACAATTTACAAACAATTTTTACCTCCTCAACTCTGAACATTCAGCATAAATATAATCTTAGAACCATTATTACATAAGTTGCATGAAATGAACATAGCATTCAAGATTATTATTCAATGAAATTTGAGCATAACTGGCAAGGTACATGTAGGCATCATCCTGATCAAGAGTAGGCATGCAAAGGATTTGAAAAAAATATATGATAATACAGTGTGAATTTTAATAAGAGTACTGGTAGGCTTCCCAAATAAACATTACAAACAGAATGGTATAGATGATATTGCAACAACAGCAATGTACTATTGAATGTATTACTATTTGGGCTTGACAGATCAGTCATTCCGTCAGAAGTAGGTTTTAGAACAGGGCAGTTGTAGATGACATGGTCTACCAACGGTACATATTGAGTGTTACCCAATTTCTCTGGTAGCTCAGAGCCAGCCGGAGCTTTGGTGCCAGGGGAACAGTGAACTGCCGTGGGTGAACAGTCCCTTCCAAGCTCTTTTCCCACTCTTGGATTATGTTGAAGTCTAATCTGCTGAGGGCGGCTGCATGTACTTCAAAATATAACACCTACACCCATTTAAAAAAAATATGAAACAAAATTCAAGATATTCAAGAATTGAAAGAATCATGGGCCAAATGGAAATTATTGGGCACATGCAACGTGTCTGCCGCCATCTAATGACAGTGTTTCTCCAGTGATGAAGGACGCCGCATTGGATGCAAGGAACTTGATGGCAGGTGCCACCTCGTTCGATTCTCCTGCTCTGCCCATTGGGTGAGTCTTACTTGCTCGCTGCAAAACAAAAGACGGAGGGCAAAGTGTCACAAATCTTATGAATATTCATAAATATGTTTATGTGTGATCATATTCATGGTTCATGGGTTAACCCATTGGCTATGGGAACAGGGTGGCTCATGTATTAAGTCTATGGGAACTAGATAATGCAGTGTTCCATAGGTTAACCCATTGGCTATGGGAACAGGAAGGCTCCTGTATTAAGCCCTTAGAAACGAGATAATTCACTGGTTCATGGATTAACCCATTGGCTATGGGAACAGGGTGGCTCATGTATTAAGTCTATGGGAACGTGATAATGTAGTGTTCCATGGGTTAACCTATTGGCTATGGGAACAGGTTGGCTCCTGCATTGAGCCTATGGGAACGAGAGACTTCAGTGGTCTATGGGTTAACCCATTAACAATGGAAACAGGTTGGCTCCTGTATTAAAGGTAATACAAAGTTTTGGGAAATTTTGAAAATTTGGTGGATAATGATTCTTAACAATTTTGATATATTTGGATGCCCCTGTGGATGTATAATAAGCACTAAAAAAATTAGCCCCTAAAACACTTCTGCTTTCGAGAAAAAATGAAAATAAAAATTTATCGGTGCTCCCGATAAATTTTGATAAATTTCAAATAGTGCATACGGCCGTACAATGGTACCTGCGACCCTGAAAATTTAGTCGTCATATATACCTACCAAACTGGAATAGCTTATCGGTCAAAAATAGTCAAGAAACATTGTTTTATAGCTTAATTAATATCTTGACCTTGAGAGGGCCCTATACAACATAAAGAGTTTAATTTCATAACTTTAGACTCGATTTCAACCGCTACAGCGATCACTGCATATTGTAGGATCGCATATGCTTCCAATATGTTCATTTGAACCAAATTCATGACCCTATACCAAAACTTTGTATTACCATTAAGTCTAGGAAAACAAGATAATTTGGTAAACAGGTTATAAACTTACCTCGCGAACTTCCTCCTCTGATTTTCCATACTTCAGCTTAATGGGGGTCATAATAGTACCAGGGCTGTAAAACACAAAAAACATAACAAAGACAAAAAGCATAACCATTGATTTAATATAATTGTAATAATAAGGAGAATAATTCTGTTCATATATGGCACACAAATCTGCCTGAAAAAGGCAGTCTATGTATTAGAAATAATAAATTATGAAAAATAATGAATTATAAATCAATACAAGCATAAATAAATACTACAATTTAAGAAAGTACATATAAGAGTAGACATGATAATCGTGACATTTGTGATTACTACAAAGACTTGATCATAGAAATAGATCATTAATTTGATCTTGTCTAATTTGTTTTTGTTCTTTCTATTCTTAAAGCAGAGATATAGATTCCTCACATTTAATAATAGCTTCTTTTACATTGTCATTATTGCGTTCAGTGGCATATATCATGTAGCAGGACACTTCAATAGCTGGACCCATGATCCTGGCCCTGTTTCATTAAAGGTAAAGACTAGTCTTGGAAACGCCCCCCTCTCAAAAAATAAAATGGAAGCTCTTTTTACCAATCATGTGAAAGAATATGTTTTGACTAATATGTGATGATACAAATTTTGTCTGGAAACCGCCTACTAATTGATATATTTGGTAAATTATAATATATTTGGACCTGATAAGATATCTTGCACGTGTCACGCATGTGTCACGTAGTCCCATATACTTCTTTCTGTGTACAGTGTTCATAATTACCAAGACTGGGCCAAATTTCTTATCATTTTGATGATTCCAGAACCTTGCAGTACACTCCAATACTTATACTAGATGGTCAACCTTTTCTGATCGATTCCACAATGTTTTTTCACAATGCTATCGCATGACCAGAACTGATCTTTACCTTTAAACTTGTTATCAGTAACAAATTATGATAATTATTACAAGCTACTGAAATCCTTGCATTTGATTGGCTGTGAGCAGATTTGTAAAATCTGTGGCAGTTTTATGAAACAGGGCCCTGCTCTCTACTGTGGCATGGAATGGGTACATTAATTGAGGGGAGGGGGGCTAGCATCAAGGGGGAGGGGGGGAAAAAGTCTTTAGGGGGAATGGAATGTGCATTCACAAGGCCACTGATCAGAGGGTGGCATGGGAGGCCTCTCGGGGGAGGGGTGTTTTCATCTTCTTGTCACATTCCCTTTCTTCTCTCCCTTTATGCTTTGGTTAAAGTTTGTTCAGATATGCCACAGTAATCTGCCGCTAAAGTGACCCTGTATTAAAGACGCAAATTAGTGGGCTCTCGTGTGGTTTTCGACACCATTTGGGCGTTTACCCAATAACAATTGTTGTCGATCACCAGGATCAGCCTACAGTTTTATGACAAACTGGCCTCACCTAAAAATCTACATTTCCATCCATTCTCCTTATATTATAGTCATTATCTAACATTTCCTTCACCCAAAGACTCTCTGAGAGACTAGGGTGTTATTTCTTGATGGGACTACGGATCTGCAGTGTGCGAGACCTGCCAGACAAAAAATACACACTCAAGCAGTCCAAGTCTTTTATGTCGTACAGGTTATCCGTCACTTTTACATGAAAATCTGATGGAACGAAGCACAAGTGTACAAAAGGAATCACATTAGATTGATTTCTAGATCATTTTCTTCAACACACTGCATGTCATTTGATTTTGCATGTCATTTGATTTTGCCGAGGTAAAAGGGGAAAACCAGAGGAGCTTTAGTGATCAAATTTAAGTTTCCCCTCCCAGGCACAGCTAGATGATGCCAAATACTTACTTTACTGCGTTCACTCGAACTCCCTTGGAAGCCAATTCTAAGGAAAAAAAGAAAAAAGTAAACTTTAATTATCCTACATAAAACGCCATCAGTTTTAGATCAAGCCATACAGTGTGAGTCAAAAAAAAAGTTTACACCTAGAAAATTGCTAATTATTTAAAAAAATCAACTTTAAACAATAAATTATTATACATCTTATGAAAGAGTGTGTGTTATGTGTTCACGCTTGGACGAACATGAGGCATTGTTTACAAGAGCGCAAAAATTGACTTGTGCCAAAGTTGCTTATGTGATGTTTAAATAAAACAATTGGGATTTGGGTATTAAATAGGTTTTTGCAGATAGAAATAACATTCCTAACAAAATTAATCATGCCACACATATCAAATATCAATTGTGCGGGTGTGTGTGTGCGCGTGTGTGATTTTTCTTCTGCAAAAAGAATATGCAATGCATTTCATTTGATACATTCAATTAATTCTCTCGATCACTTCGCAAATTCAAACATAATACATGCTGTATGCATAACTTTGCCGCAAGTCGATTTTTCCACTCTTGCAAACAATGCCTCCTGTTGACATATCTGCTTGGGCAGTATTGGTCCATTAAGTGACGTCATTAAAGCATTGTTATTTTTCTGGTGAATCTCTTGTATATCCCAGATGCTATGAAGGTGGTTGTATTTGTATTTTTATAAATCACCCGATATGTAGTTGACCTAAAACTTGTACAATGGCCATCTGTTAGCTTTCCAGTTTCTAGTGATACATTAGTTGACATATTTGTGATCTTTTCTTTGAATTTCCACTTTACATATTGCCCTTGGGAAGTCCGAGTCACACATGGAGCTGGTTTTGGTGGTGGTGGTGATAATAATTATTATAACAACTAGATAGAACTTCGACTGCACGCAGTTGATAATGATCGATGCCTCCGCCATAGAGCGATTTTACAAACCAAAACAAAAGCAATTTTGAAAAATTCAAGTTTGATTGTAATCCTTTATACAGGTTCACAGAATATTGTGATTACAAGCGATTTTTCATATACATGCATGACCCTTTGAACTTAGACCTTATGGACGTAAAATATAATCAATTGGCTCTGCAAGATAGATACATGTCCAGAGTTTGATAGTAATCCATCTCTTAGTATTGACAATACGGTCACAAGCTATGATACATAATGAGCCCTATGACCTTTGACTCCAGAATCTAATCAATCCATAAGCTCTGCAAGATACATGATGACCCAAAATTGGTGGTAGTCCATAAATTGGTTCTTGATATAATGTGATCACGAGAACAGGACTTACAGACGGACAACCAGAAAACATAATGCCTCCGGCTACTTTGTAGCGGAGGCATAGAAATAGTAATAGTAACAATTATAATAATGATGATAATGATAATAATAAAAATAGTAATAATAATAACAACAACAACACCTTCACAGGCAAGTTCTCCAGTAATACAAGGTTTGTAAATATAGTTTTAATAAAATTACTTGCCTAAAGCAGCGCATCTAGTGAACTGGTCAACGGCAGCCTTTGACATGTTGTAAGGTAGTAACATTCCGGCCATCTGAAATTCAAACAATTAAAAAAAATATATAAAAAAATCCTCAATAATGAAGTTGATCTCACCACATAACTAGAAAAGAAACATATAATAGGGAAAACTTAAAAATGACAGATAACAGCTGACTTTGAAATCATAACCACGTCAACAAGGGATGAATCCACATAATTGTGGGAAATTGTCTTTGTACGCTAATTTGGTCCCCTTGAGTGATGTCACAATTCTTGGCAGTGCATGCTCGATCGGGGAGAGCTCTTCAAGTGTGAAGGTGGGGCTGTATTTTACCAATTTAAAGATAAAGTTGAGTTCTGGTCATGCGATTGCATTGGAAAGAAACGGTATGGAATTGATCAGAAAAGGTCGATCATCTAGCATATAAGTATTGGTGTCTATTGCGAGGTTCTGGAATCACCAAAATGATAAGAAATTTGGCCCAGTCTTGGTAAATTAAGTTACAAGCACTGTACACAAACACAAACATGTGGCATAAAAATCCGTCCCGATCTTAATGCTGTTACATGCCATATTTAGAATATTAAGGCATTTGGAGAGCCATGCTGTTCAGGGAACATTTTTTATCTGATGTTCTTCCGCACTTGCATAATAACAATGATAATGCACACAAATCATTTTTCAGTTCTTCCCAGAACTCAAGCTTCTCTTTAAACTACACGATAATTGTTACTTTGAATGTTTCCCTGCAGGGTATTTTGATAATCTCATTTGATCTAGTCATCCCTTATGCAATAAGATCAATATTTAAAATCAATGCACCTCTACTTTAATACCGGTACTTATATTATATGTATAATATCTTACTACCGTACATACCACTCTCTTTCCACAAACACTGGAAACATTCACCACAGATCCTGAAAAGAAAAAAGTTGATATGACAATGAAAGTAAAATAGTGAGCTGCATGAATAAAATCATTATTTATTATTCATTTATTTAACTAATATAACTTCAAAGTGTTTTTAGTCTTGGGGGAGGGCCACCTGGATTTTAAGTTGGTTTTGATAAAAGTAGAACAAATGGAGAAACAGATCAGTGAAAAAGCAGACAGCAAGAAACCGTGTAAAGAATCACTTGGCTTGAGAAAGCCCACAGGAGTGACAAAAAAGACTTGCCTTCTGAATTTCATGGTCGGTAGAAGCTTAAACCCTTTAGATCAGTGAAAATTTGAGTTGTTTAATATTTAAGTTGAACTCAATTAAATAGAAAAAGACAAACCTTTGGATGCAATCAAATGAGGAGTCGCTAGGTTGGTGAGTTGGATGACAGACCTTATATTGAGCTTCACTATGTGATCATAATTCTTCATTAAATCTTCACTTGTGAGGGAACATGGAATCGATCCTCCAGCATTATTGACCTTTTTAAAATGGGTTCAAGAACGTAGCCAATGAGAAGCGTCCAAATGGATCACTCGACTGTGCATTATTTTTTACTATATGCACGGTAATCTGCATGGGGTACATTTTGGTGATATCATCCATGGATGAAGGTTGCCAAGTAACATTGTCGACCCATTTTACAAAACAAATAATACACAGGTTTTCGTTTTTGTGACGTTATGGCTGTGTTAACTGTTATGGCTATTTGGGTATTCACAATGGCGCAATATACACTCGGCTACGCATCATAAATTTTATTGCACCATAGTGTATACCCTCATGCGCTGCATTGACCATAACGCACTTACACCTGTGTATTATTTGTTTATCGTACATCACCAGGTTTTTTTAAGTTTGGAAAAGAGCTAGATATGGTGTTTGGTCCAGGGGTAAAGTAAAGAATTTGTAGAGTGTAGGCTATTGAGACAGAGCAACTGACCCAGGAGCAAGATTGTATGCTCTCCTGACTGTTGGAATATAAAAAAGACTCACCAAGACATCCAGTCTCCCAAAGTGTGTTATAGTTGATTCCATGATTCTCTTCACATCGTCTTCTTCACACATGTCTGCCTTGATTGTAAGAACCTGTCGAGACAGAAAAGAAACAGTCTCAGTTTATATAACCATCGTTTGTTTGTTTGTATGATTATTGTTAACTATTCTACCAAAGTGTGTGATAGTTGATTCCATGATCCTCTTCACATCGTCTTTTTACACAAACATCTGCCTTGATTGTGAAAACCTGTCAAAATAGAAGAGGTAGTTTGAGTAATGTTACAAGCTCTTATGAGTCAGACTGTAGTCACATGGTATGTTTACTTAGACCTAGACACTCGTCAAAACAATAATATAATATCACTTGGGAAATTCTGGATTTGTCAGTTCATAATTCATGTTTTTAAAGATTAAAAAAAAACATTTTCTAGGTTTCTCAATTCAGGGTCTCTTTAACTATACACTTTAAGAAATTCAAGGTCTTCCGAGTTCAAAACAAAATTTAGAACAAAAATTATTTTCCCCTTCCTCCTGTACATTTAAATATAATCTAGATGTCATTCTGTGACAATCAAGATGTCATTCAGTGACAGTCCATCCTTAAAGGGACAGATGAGTACTGTTTTCAGACCGCAAATGCCTTCAAAGGGCATGGTTATTGCTTTTATTCCTATTTATGACATTTAGAGTGCCCTTTTAGAACCTAAAATTGATATGAAGGTAATTATAGACCCCAAAATGTGTGAAATTTAGCCAATAAGATACCAATCTGCTCCACTTTATTAAAAAAAAAACATGGTGATCGTTAATTAATTATTTAATTAAAAATAACAAAACATGAGCAGGCTAATTGTGGGTGGTATAAGCAACAAGAAAATGACAACAAAAAAGCCAACATCGACACTGTTTGAAACACGAGATAAAAGGCGTTATTTCGTTTTTTTCAAATTTGTCAAAATATCTAATAATTGTGGTGGTACACAAATATTAGAAATTGTTATATGTCAGCAGTCTCTGAACTCATTTTGATCAAACAAAGATGATTCATTAACCTGTTATTTCCAAATGAACCTCAATACTTGGAATCCAGTCTGCATTATGTACGTGTTGCCATTTTGGGCAAACATCGGGAAAGGTTTCAGGTTGTCAAAAACAACCTTTCTTTAAACAGTATTATGCTTAAAATTTGAATTTGTTTATAAACTGGTATTCTGCGGGCACATTCGCCCATGCCTTCCCCAAATAGCACATCTTTCAAAGTACACAACTCAAAGAATGTGACCCACCCCCTAATATATGCAATGACTTTTCTCATTTGCTTGTCAATGTCGTCACCTTTTTTTTCTTCAATATTGTGCCCCCTAACTTACAAGATCCTGCATCACTGCCCCCAACACCCAGAGCAGAATTGATAGTAAGTTTCACCTTATCCTTTGCTAGGCCTTTTGCCATGCAGTCCTTGGCAGACTGTTCTAGTCTCCCTTCATCACGACCCACTAAGGCAAGACCTGCTCCTTCTGCAGCAAAGTGGAGAGCTGTCTCAGCTCCAATTCCTGAACTCGCTCCTGTCAAGTAAATATTAGAGAAAATAGAAAATAGAGAAAATTAAAGAATTAAATGATGGTGACGATGATATTGGTGGTGATGGTACATCTATACCATACTAGGAGGCCAATACCCGGGCGTAAGGCTTCTACGCCTACGATTTGAGTGCTCGTCGTCAGATTCAGAAAATTGCCAGAAAGAAAAATACAATATAAAAATATCTATCGAATAAAATATATAA
>BEXV01000886.1:146568-162360 GCA_003118195.1 Hemicentrotus pulcherrimus
TTTCTCGAAAGCAGAAGTGTTTTAGGGGCTAATTTTTTTAGTGCTT
Organism: Hemicentrotus pulcherrimus; assembly: GCA_003118195.1. NCBI lineage: Eukaryota > Metazoa > Echinodermata > Echinoidea > Camarodonta > Strongylocentrotidae > Hemicentrotus > Hemicentrotus pulcherrimus. Next base: position 146,615 of record BEXV01000886.1, read on the forward strand.
ATTATACATCCACAGGGGCATCCAAATATATCAAAATTGTAAAGAATCATTATCCACCAAATTTTCAAAATGTCCCAAAACTTTGTATTACCTTTAAAGTAAGTTATGAAAATTAAAGTAGTATCATTGATGTTGCACAATGTCAAAGACTTAATTTCAAACTTTCTGTCTTGGTATTATTTTTCATTCTATTTTGGATGTATTTACAAACAAGCAATAAATGGAGAATCTTCCACATAGCCTAAACTGCCTTTTTTGTATTCCCATTTTAACTCAAGTAAGACAGTATATCAATGTCTAATGACCTTAATTGCATTGCCACAGGGAATATTATCATGCTTTGCTTTCATCTCGTCTTGATTTTAGAAATACCTTCTCAAAGCACTCCAATGGGTGCCCATGAGAGAACAAATTGTTTTCAAAGTTCTTTTGCTTTTATTTTAGTGTGTCCATGGCTCTGCTCCAAAGTACAATAATACATGTACTTTTGTAGATCATTACATTCGACATGTATCTATCTATACACTCTAAAAACTCTGAATTTCTTGATCTTCTTAAGCTCAATACTAAGTGGAGGAAAGATCCTTTACTATTGCAGGGCCTTCGCTTTGGAATGCTACATGTATTTTGCTTTCCCTGAAAAGATTCAAAATAGCAGATCAATAGAAATGTTCAAAAATAAAACATACCCATTTAATTTGGCATATATAATTATTATTATTTTAATTTTCGCATGTTCCATCTTTAACGGCACTCCTGTTCTTACAGGTTTTTTTTACATGATTTCCTTTTGTTTCCCCCAAAAGTACACATTGAGCATTTGATTTCAAATTAATTCAGTGCCTTACAAATCTCATACACAATTATCATTATCATTATTAACTCACCTTCCAGAGTTGGTTGAATAAGAGTTGTGTGGCATCCCTAGCAATGGATGTGAGATACCCTCCTTTATTTACTCTGGTGATAGAAACACATGCACAAATCATTCATTCACATGAGGATAATGACAATGGCATAGAGTCATGGACAGAGTAGGTGCAGTCAGGATACATTTTAACCATTGAATCTGATTTCTGAGCAGTTGATCATTAGTTTTTGAACAGTCATCTTATCTTAAATAATTATAAATAAAAATCATGCCAACCATGTTCTAGTTCGTATGAAAGGGTTCATCATTGGTGATTTTAAATATGAGATCAAATATTGAAACATTTGACTATTTATAAATCTGTACTTTTTAATACAAACATAAATTATCCTAGGAACAATCTATGTTTACCATTAATTATACACCTGTACACCATCAGCAACATTTTTTTTGTTAAATTACTTGAGTCATACACACACGGATGGATAGTAATTATTTAAAATTTTGATAAATGGATGCCCCAGTGGATGTATTATAAGCAATAGAAAATTTAGCCCCTAAACCACTTCTGCTTTCGAGAATTAGAATAATCAAAAATTAACCTGTGCTCCCAGTAAATTTCAAATATTTCAAATAGCGCCTATTCCATGGTAGCTGCGACCATGAAAATCTCATAATATGCAGTGAAGCAGTTCTGATATATAATTTCCAAACGGGCTAGGGTGATGATCTTGGTAACATGTAAGATGTAGTTTTCAACTTTTTATGCTCTTTTCAATGGTACTAGTTTCAACAGCAGCCAAAAAAATACATGGGGGCGGAGGGCGGATTTGCCCCGGAAACACCATAAACAGCCCCAAAATAGGCTCAAAATCCAATTCCGGGGGCAACATAAAAAAGTGAAATGATCTCAAATCGCCCCCGTAACGATTACGAGCGGCCGCGCGCTCTCTTCTACTTCTAGCTTCGTAATTCATTGTGTGCATTTCTTGGTCCGCGCGCTGAATCTCCGTGTAAAGTTGTAGACACAAAAATCAGTCATAAAAAAAACTTGATCCATAATTACCTAACCTGGCTTACCATGCCGCACGCAAGTATGCCAAAACACATACATTTTCGCACTTGCGAGAGGGGTCAAGTTTTTGGCGGTCGATTTTGTTTTGGTAGATCAAATTAGTTGAACCTAGACCATGTACCACTAAACATCACGAAACTGCAATCAATTTCCAACACAACTTCACGATTGCCGCAATTTTATAAAGTTTCCCTATATAGAGGTATGAAATTAAAGCCTATTTTGTGATTATTCTCGCCATGTTTAAGTAATTTTGATAATCATTTCTTCAAAGTAAAGAAAATCAGACAAAATCACCTTGACTGACACTGAGTTGAGCTGAGCTGCAGTTCACTCCAGGAAGCTTGAACACTGGCACCGCAGGCGTCCGATGCCTGCGGCGCCGGTGTTGGAGCTTCCTGGAGTAACGCTGCAGTTACGCTGCAGTGTGTGTGAGTTGAGGTGAGCTGAGCTAGCTGAGCTGGTTTTAAAGAGATTTGGCACTTTGAAATTGTTATCTGTTGGTTTGCATCATTATTGGCCCGATTTCAATATAGTTTCGTGAATAGATTTACAAAACCTGAGCTTAGAATTAGTAAAAGCATTACTAATGTCTACGTTTTGAAACGACTGTCTGATTTTCTTGTGAAAATTTTACTTTGAAAAATGATTATCGAAATTCATGGCCAGAAATAATCACAATCTAGGGTCTACTATGTTACTGTTCTTGCATCAAATCAATGCATGAAAACTTAGTTATAGAACTAGAAAAAGGGGTTTCTTTTTTTAATAGGCAATTATGAAGCAGGAAGCCCGAAACCTTAGCCTACTAAACAAATCTCAACAAACTGTAGGCCTATCCTTTTACAAATTAATGAAAAAGTAGCCCCAGAAAAAGAGCCCCCGAAAGTTGAAAAAGTGGCCCCTGAAATGGACAAAAAGAACCCCCGAAAGTTGAAAAAGTAGCCCCTGAAAATTTCCCAAAACTTTGAAATGGAGCCCCGAAATGAAAAACTTAATTTTTTGCCTGTTCAACAGTAGGGGTGTTGGTCCAAGAATGAAGATCGTCTGCATAAACATGGATATCTTTGAATACATGGACAAAATATGTCCTGAAAAATAACATTTTTTTCTTCAGCGCTGTGGCCTGTACGGGTTACGGGTTCCAGATCCACACTCTGGCGATGCGAAAAATGGACTCCACATAATAAAATACTCCCAGGTCACCATCTATTATTATAGGTTGTCCGTCCTCCCAAGGATTTATCGCTCATAATGTGAAAGTCTCTGGACAAAGTCAATGTGAAATGCATCAAGAAGTGCATCCCCAATGCTTGGATCGGAAGACAGAATCGTCCGCGAAGGGACGATCCTACATTTGCGGACACATCTGGGTCCTTCCTTGTTTATTTAGACAATCCTTGTTTGTGCGGACTATCCTTATTCTCGGACCAGCACCCTGCCCTAGTATGTTTAAGTACCTACTAATATAGTCAATATCGTCTAACTTAGGGTCTAGATCTAGCCTGGTCTAATACTAGACAAACCTCGAATTGAGTTTGAGAAAGGTGTCCCGAATCCTTGCGACTGTGGGTGTTGAAATAAGAAGCTGGCACTGCAGTAATCTTCTAAACAATCACAAGCATGCCCAAGTATTAAGGTCAATATTCTTTATCATGATAAATGGCCACGGCACACTCACACTGACCATGCAGACGGGAAATGTTACTTGATAGTGCCAGTGCAACTTTGCAATGACAATTCGACCTCACACTCAAATATGTTTTCTACTGTCCCATCTACCTGTTTTTGTGTTTGCAAAGGTAGGTCTAGATCTAGATCTCTCTCTTGAAAGGTAAACAAAAATTATCCTCACCTATATTTCTTTAAATCTAATGCATTTGGGTCACATGCCAGCAAATTCCCTAAGTCTATTTCTACTTCAACATCTCGCTGTACTTCTATAGACTTGTACTTCTTCTCTTCCTCCGCAGCATTCCTCAACACTTTGTCCACAATTTCAGAAGTGTCCATTTTTTCCCTTAATTGCGTACGTATTGTACAGTGTAATTTCTCTCGAATTTCATGCATGCGGCACGTGTACTTAGATCTGAATCGAGTATACAGTACACGTGTGTGATCTCGAGATCCGTGCATTGTTGGAACAACAGAGGGCGCGCTTTATCATGTCTCTTTGGTCGTAAACAGGCAAAATGGTATGACAATAAAAATTATTGAGCCGATAAAATCACAAAAAATCACATTAATCCTATACTATTTTCATTATGATTAATAATTATTATAATAATAATACGTTAATTTCTTATATTTACGTTACAGGGTATCGATATCGACCACTCCAAGCTGCGGAAAGTCCACAGAACTGAACCCAAGAGTGAGGATATCTACCTCCGACTGTTGGTGAAGGTGCGTTATTTCGTGTAGATAACTAGTGTATAATGTGATGGTGAATGAATGGCCAAGTAAACGTCCTCGTTCTTACTTATTTCGTTTTAAAACGAGCATGTAGACTTCTAGATCAATAGATGTAACGTAGTTTGTAAATCGACCGTTTTTTTATATCTGAGATAGCCAGAATGACATTCACCCAAAAGGCTAAAATATGCTTATCACTTTGCTAAACAGGGATGATGTGTATTGTGTATGACTGAGCATGCTGAGTAATCCGTCAGTAGCCTATGGCTAAGCATGACCAGATCAGATGAGCATAGGGTCTAGGCCTAGTCAGTAGGGGTGCTGGTCCGAGAATAAGGATCATCTTCATAAACGAAGATCGTCTTCTTTAACACGTCCGATGCGTCTGCAGACGTTTCATAATATTGATCGGAGCATTGGCGATGCAAAAAACGGATTCTGCAATGATTTTCTCGATGCATTTTACATTGACTTTGTACAGAGACCTTCACATTATGAGCAATAAATCCTTGGGAAGACGGACAACCCATAAAAGTAGATGGTGAACTAGAGTTATTTTCCCCCGGGGAATCCATTTTTGGCATCGCCAGAGGGCTGTTCGATAACATGAAACCCCCAGAGTGCCGATGAAAAAAAAAGTCCTCGAAAATGCAGACAACCCTTATTTTAGAGGATGCATTTTGTCCTTGTTTATAAGGATAGGGTGTCTGAACGATTTTTCAATTTTCAATTTGGGATCGTTTTTCACCATTTTAGTTTGATATTTGAATTAAAAATGTAATCAGAATACTACATTTCAAATTTCAAGTCTCATCGATGTTTCTATCAAAAGATACAGCCCCTCCAAAAAGCTGGAATATTCATATCGATTTGGTCAGAATCGACGAAAAAGACGTAACCGCAGAGTTATGTTGTTTTGCTAAATTTAGCCAAACAGCTGTATCGCGCGATATGCAAGCGTATGCATAGCGTACGCATGTCATGCGCAACTTGTAGCTTGAGCCACGCTGTCTCCGCATTGACTAGTATGGGAGGAAATCTTGCACACTCAAACCCGGAAGTGAATACACGTTATAGTCAATGGCAAAATAGCGGAGACAGCGTGCACGTTGTCTACGCGATATTGCCATTGACTATAACGTGTATTCACTTCCGGGTTTTTGTGCGCGAACGGCTTCCCATACTTTCACTCACTGTATCGTTCGCCCGCGTAAATCTTGCGCGATGTAACCATGGTTTGGATTGAGCGGAGCTCACGCCTCCTTAATTAGCTGATCCAACAAATATGGGAAAGGGTATTTTTAAACTGTTGGGGCAAATGATCTCTTGGGGCCAGCGAAAAAAAAAGTGCATACATATTTTCCTGACGTTTAGCCCTACTTAAGCCGCGGGGGCGCAGCTTAGGAAAGTGGCAAATTTTGGAGCTAGGATGCAAACAACATTTCAATCGCTGTTTTGACAAAGATATTTTAAGAATTTCGGGTTGCGCCCCTATGGGGAATATGGAGAAAAACCTGCTCTTTCATATGACACCTCATTTATTAAGTTTGACCTTCAGGATCACAAGCCCCAAAGGTTTGAATTTCAACTTTTTTCATAAAATCATTGACCAATTTTCATGGTCGCGCAATGCACGTAGACTGCATAGGAATGTGTGCAATCTCAATGGGAAGGATTTTAGCACACAACATTAGGTGCGCGATCAGACACCCTAATAAGGATATCCTTGTTTATGAGGACGATCCTCATTCTCGGACCAGCACCCCTTCTGCTAGTAGGCCTAATAGTATATGCTGCACATGCAGCCTAACCTTCTGAGCTGAGAATCATTAGATCTACTTAACATGGTGGCGCTTAAGCTAGTATCGTCTTCGTTAACGCGGGCATACGTGTCCGAGAAACTATTCTGATTTTCGAAAAACGGATTCTGTGATGATGTTCTTGATGCATTTCACACTGATTTTGTACAGAGATTTTCACATCATGAGCAATAAATCTTCAGGAAGACAGACAACCCATAAAAGTAGACGGGTGAAGTGGGGGTAGATTACACGGAATCCGTTGGGGACGATCCTTATTTTTTAGGGAGCATTTTTTCGCGTTTACGAGGATATCCTCGTTCATGTGGGTGATCCTCATTCTCAGACCAGCGCCCTACTGCTTAGATCTCCCTGTTTTGTGTCAATTTTCTTATCTTTTTTTGGAGTTTTTTTCTAAAAATAAAGACATAATATAGGCCTAGAGTCTACACTTTCTTACAAATTTCACAGCAAACCACTGCACAATAAGTGAATATTTACAAGTGCATACGGATAACGATATTGTCTAACATAAGTCTTTAAAAATTTGTGAAATAATGCATGTAATTTCCTTTAAATTGCTAGTCAACTGTCCAGATACATAACCTGTCCGGAGACAATGAATGCAAACCTTGACTTTGTGCTTTACTTTATACACTGTACATTCTAATGTTAATTTTCCCTCAATTTCAAACTAATGTCATGATAACTTAAGGTTTAGATCTACAAAATATACTCCAAATTTGGAGGGCAAAGCTCAATTATATTTTGGGAGGGTCAGTCAACTCGGAGATTAGGGGCTTTGTAAGCATCACATTTGGAAATCTCTTGGCTATACATTACTTATTTTGATGTGTTGCTTCTTGAACATGAAGTAAGCCAACAAAATTTAGTGATATGGGATAGGGACATAGGGATTTAGTCTTTATTTTTTTAAGGGAAGGAATTGTCCAAATAGCAGAAAATAAATATTTTATTTGAATTATGATGCAAAAAAAGAAGCAAGGGAATAGATACTCTATCCATGAGGATGTAATGTATTGTTTCCCATTCTTATACATGAATTATGATTTTCCAACTGCAGCTCTACAGGTTTCTGGCCAGGCGTACAAATGCCAAGTTCAACAACATCATCCTCAAGAGGCTGTTTATGAGCCGCAGCAACAAGGCTGCCATGTCTCTGGCACGTGTGGTAAGTACCAGTAATATTTAATGGAGGAACTTGATGAAATTTATTCAAGTTTGTTATTAATATTTGACAGAATTTCATCTTGGGCCTTAGACTTGAAGGGGGAGGAAGGGGGATACATTATTTAGGACACAGATACTGTTGGGTATATTGATGAGGTGGGAATACAGATCTATGGAGACTCGGTCTTGCATACCGTAATTAACGTTGTATAAACCGCCATCGTGTATTAACCGCACCCCCGATTATGACCTTTTAAAAAAAAAAATTAAAAAGAACAAAAATAAAAAATAAATTTAAATTTTTGGACGAAGCCAGGAGCCGAACTCTTGCGGACACATGTAGAGTGGGACCCAAAACCAGTGCCTTAAACCGCGCCAATGCCGCACCGGTGCCATAACTTGCAGTTTTTTGTAATGTATACATTGAAATGAATTGAAAATGGCGACTTCGCGTGCTGGATGCTTCGCGGCAGGTCCGTTAAACGGCCTCTTCTTTTACTTTTGCAATGCATTGGCACGAATTTAGATCGATCAAGATGTTGTTTTTGGAAGATTATTTGCGTCTTCATGTTAACAGTGCAAGAAAAAATTGTTGGTAAAATGTGTGGGAAATGTCCTGTACCATAGTGGTATAGGCCTAGTTATTGTACCGTTTGTAGTCCCATATGTTCAAATTCGTGCTGGTTTTTACTTACTTTTTTTTGGANTGCAATGCATTGGCACGAACTTAGATCAAGATCTATCGGCAGATGTTCTTTTTGGAAGATTATTTGCGTCTTCATGTCAACAATGCAAGATAAAATTGTTGGTAAAATGTGTTGGAAATGTCCTGTACGGCTGTACCAGTATAGTTATTTTACCATTAGTAGTCCCATATGTTCAAATTCGTGCTGGTTTTGACTTACTTTTTGTTTTGTTTTTGGGTGCAACGTGTATAGACCGCACCCCCGACTTTGACATTTTTTCGGCGGCAAAAAGGTGCGGTTTATACACCGTTAATTACGGTAGCTATTGGTTCTCCATGTATGTCAACGCATATTGATCCTTAATTCTACATGTACTTCTTAAGCTGAAGATTTGCGATAAATACAAAGAGATTTAGTAAGGAACGACTGTCGTGATCATTAACACGTTTATAAAGACTGGAATTACATAAATTGATTCTGTGTTTTCTATACCCAAGGTTCGCTTCATGAACAAGGAAGGCAGGGAGGGCAAGATTGCAGTGGTTGTTGGATGCATCACAGATGATGTGCGTATCCACAAGCTTCCCAAGTTGAAGATCTGTGCCCTTAGGGTGACTGCCCGTGCCAGGGCCAGGATCATCAAGGCTGGAGGAGAGATCATCACCTTTGACCAGCTCGCCCTTCAATCTCCCAAGGGCCAGAACACAGTGCTCATGCAAGGTGAGTTAGATATATGACATCAATGAATGCACCTTTTGATGTTAACAGGGAGGCTTTCAGGCATTCTCTTCCAGGTATATATGCTCCATTGACATTTGCTTCAGGTTTTGTTTCATCAAAGATGTAGGGTCGGTGTGTCTGGGTTTTTCAATTGGGTTTAGGGTTGCTTGAGCAGGTCAGGAATATGACTTAAAAAAATCTTTACACCAGGTGAAATTTCATGCCTCATATCATTCTTGAATAAAAGATACCAATACAAGTATTCTTTCATTCACGGTAAGACCATCTTTTAAAGAAATCAGGTTTTCAAAATATTGAGTTTCACCAATTGGTTTCACCATCCAGCATGATCATGATCAAATTTTAAAAAGTTCATGTGACAAGAAAATAATTAGGAGAATTTTACTATTTTGAAAGCAAAATAGACTTTTAAATAACAGATTCCAGTAATAGATAGTCCTAAATGAAAGAAGTCAAATATTATTTATAGGAGAAATAAAATCTCACCTGGTGTAAAAGTAATTTATGGAAGAAAAGAAACTGGCCATGTTCACCTGGTGTAAAAGAACATGTAATTCATGGAAGAAAATGGGTACAGGAGAATAGAGCGTCACGTATATATTGTGATATGAATTTAAAAAAAAAATCTAGTCCTTAGATTTTGGAATCTTGGATTGTTCTGATTTGTTTAAGATCAACATGCATAGCACTGCTTTGTACAAATCAAAGTTTTGTATGCAATGCTATTAATTGAGAAGATACAGGTTTTCTATTTAATTCCAAGACGTGGTCTGCGCACTATCCATTCATGTCATTCACTGATAATGTTAATTACTTGTCCAGACAAGGAGTAATGACAATCGTGGTTCTTCATGTGCTAAGTTTGTGATTTTTATGATAGTGTCTAGGAAAACAGAGCTACTCCAATTTTATGGGAGGGGGTGTCTGCCGAGTGCTAGGTGAGCATTCTCAAACAGAACTGTCTGTTGATGACACATAAACAAGCAATCTGTAGAATTCCTGTTGAAGGAATGTTGTTGGTCAAAAATTATTCATGTACATTTATAGGCAGATGTATACCACAAGTTTTGTTGAGAGGAGCACCTTCTCTGCCTCTTGCTGACCACTACAGACCTGTGAAGTGAAATTACTTTGGAATTGATATTACCTTCTTTTGTATATTTTAGGATGCCGAACCCATCGCAAGGTGTACAGGCATTTCGGAAAGGCACCAGGAACCCCAAGCGCACACACTGCGTAAGTATTTTATACTTTTCAGTGTAACTATTTATGGGAATAATTATTGTGCAATGTAATCCTCACCTGTTAACCAGGGTTATCAACAACAACATTTATGTATATCTTCATAATTCACATAGACTTCCTCTTCTTCTTTTTCATCTTCTTTTCCTTTTGATCTTCTTTTCTTTTTCCTCCTCTTCCTCATTCATTTTCTCCTTTCTCTTTTTCCACTTCCTCTTCTTCTTTTTCCTCTTCTACATCGTCCTCATCTTCTTCTCCTTCTTCTCCTCCTCTGTCTCCCCCTTCTCCCTTTGTCACTTCCTTCTCCATATTCCTATCAGGTTTTCAATGTCATTATTTATGTTTCCCATGGTCATTTTTCAAGAGGTGCCACCAACAGAAGGGGGTCATTAACCTTATCAGTAACAACAGTTTTCCTGCATAATTCAATGTTTGGAATGCAGTTTTTATATTCAGTAGTGAAATTTGATTTCCTCTTCCAAGGCCTGAAATATTTCCCCTCTTTGAAGCAAAGGGGCATCGACTGTTGAGTTGTAATAGAAGTTGCTAATTTGATTCTTTGTCTTTTAAAAGTTTTTATATAATTTTTCATTTCAAACGTATAGGAAATAGTGAAGTCAACAAAAATCTATTCTCAACGCTTTGCATGCTGATGAATTACCCAAACTTTTTTCTCTGTCTTCTTTCAGACCATACGTACGTGCCGTTGGCCGCAAGTTCGAGACAGCTCGAGGTCGCCGCAACCGATGTGGATTCAAGAACTAAAACAAGAGGATACCCAGGGCTGCCTGCCCAAAACCGCCAGTGTCATCTCCATAAGTCTATATTTCTGTTCATAGCATGAATAAACAACATCACTGATACTGGACACAGTGCTTCAAGTGCAGTGTGTATGTGTACTTGTGATTGTGTAATAGGCAGATTGAGAGATGGAGGGAGGAAGATAATGGTTAACGTGGAAAGATGGGAGAAAGAGAGAGTGGGGGATATTTGTTTGGATGATATACCAATAGAGAGATTGTCCAAGAGTCTTGGGTTCGATGAGAGAAGGTATTGTATGCTCTAGCAACATTTTTTAAAGGATCTATGAATGATAGTTAAAGGGAAATCCAACCTTATCTAATCTCATTGAAAGAGAAATCAGAGAAGTACACTGGTGAGTGTGTGAATGAAATTTTGGAAAGTTGCTATCAACTATACTATGGAAACTTCAAATTGGCTTAATCAGTAATGTCACTGATTAACGTGTCAAACAATTAACCCATTTGTGTCCTACCCAAAATGTAGGACACCTGAGGGCCTTTCCTTTCCAAAGGACCTATGATAATATGCTTATCCATGATATATTTTGATTAGTGCCACAAGGGAGAAGGCGCATTGGAGAAAAACATTAATGATACTTTTGTACACAAATGGGAGAGTTGTCAATGAATATGTCATAATCCATAGACTATATTGCCAATTTGAGATTCACATAGCCTTAGTGATGTCAAATTTCAATTATTAGTCGGTTTTATTTCTGTTTTTCTGATTTCATTAAAATAAACTCGTTAAAAAAGGTTGGATTGAAAGAAATGGAGATGGAAAGCGGGGAAGGTACTGTTTAGTGAGGGGCAGTGAGATGCTAGAATGGAGAGTAAGAAAAGAGGAAAAGTGATACCAAGAGAGAGGTGAGATGGAATAGTGAATTTGCATATGGAGAAAGAGAGAGAGAGATACAGAAATGAGATAATGGGAGATTGTCATACAGAGAGAAACAACATTGCCTGTCCTAAGTTTTAACCATCAAAGTCGTCAACAAAAATGTTGTCGGCCTGACCGTAGCTGTCGGATGTAGCTCTCAGAGCCCCTGAAGAAGACCCCATAGATCAATTTTTTGTTAGTAGGAAGTTAAAATGACTACATTTTGCCTACTGAGCCCACTGACCAAAAAAGAGTACCACATCACAAGTTATATAACTGCATACATTTTCCATCTGGAGTGGTGTTAGACTCCCCAGATAAAATAACGAAGTGCTCTGGATCTGATTTAAAAAATAACGTCTTCCAACTGTAACAGAAAATAGTGTGGTATTCAATCAGATCAGTGTTGCCTTAATGCAAATGATTCATATCAAATCTTTTGAGGTACAACTGGTTAAACACTGTATCACATTTTCCTTCCTAATAAGTACTCCTTTCCCTTCTTATATGTGCTCCTTTTCACCTCTAATAATCACCTTTTTCAACTTGACCCAATTTTACTTCAACAAGTGCCCTTTCCCCTTCCGATAAGAACCCTTTTACGTACCCTCCTTGTTGCAGTCATCTAAAGAGTTCTATCGAGCTTCAGAAAGGTTGGAGCAGCTTTGTGTAGTAACAGGTACCCTATTGCTACTGCCAAAATATATGGGAGTTGAGCCGGGGCAAGGGACACCATCCCACAAATTTCATGAGAAACTATACCCCTTTAGACGCTTCACAGCAATAGACTGCGAATTGCATACATTATGTGTTGTTAGGTAGGAGAAGCCACGTTTGTCCTACATAGCTACAATTAATATATGCAATTAGCATTCAGACAATTGAAATACAAATACTTGTGACACCATTCAAGAGGCTTCACTACAATGGTAGTGCTGCGATTATTCTAAAATGTGTAATCTAGAGGGATTTCTCCATGTTTTAAGGATTTGTGGGTATTTTGGATCATTTGTACCACTATGAACTGCACAAAGTGGAACCTCTACAGGCTTCAAAAAAGATCTGTGTATCATATTTTGTATTTTTACTATTCTCACAGCTCATGTACGCTCTAAACAAGATATTGTTTAGGATCATTCAAGACTTTTTTGTTTTAACCAACTTTAGCCATTGATGTTTCAATTCAAGTTGTTAACTACTGTTGACATAATCTCTTTGACCTTCTCATTTTAGATTTCTGTTCCAACTATTTAAAGAAAAATGCAAATAAAAATGAAAGGATATTAGTGGCAAATCAGAGTACATTGAAAACATTCAGCCAACTGGCAACCTTTATTTCAGATTAAATGACAGCTATCTATTCATAGCTAAATGTAAATAAGATCAGTTTATGATTTATCATAAATAGTCATATCTTTGTTGTTGCCTTGATGGAATTCAGTTCAATCATCTATATCATAATATGTTCCTACCAAGCTATAAAAGTGCAAGAGAACAGAAAATACAGCGATATGTGGCAGTATAGATTAAATACAAATTTATTTAGATATCTAATTTTATTTATAATTCATAATATTACTCCCTCATCATGCACAGGAAAGGAATTCACCGTTGTACAAGCTATAATAGGGAATCTTAGGGATCACTTCCTTTGGAGTTCGTTCGTTCGTGTCTCCTTAGATCAAGATAGTTTTGTAAGGTTCCTTAATTAAAAGTAAATTAAATTAAATTAAGTTCTTCCATCGCTCGATTGCTGCTATGGCTGTTTCATTAACAAGGGACAGGTCTTCATCTGTGCAAACCGTTCCGCCGCACTGCAAGAGGTGGTCCATCGTCTCTCCGCAGTCGCAGAGAGTATCTCCTTCATGGGCATAGCCCCATCTTGCCATATTGACCTTACACCGCCCCATTCTCGTCTGCATTCGATTTAGGCATTGCCACTCCGGCCATTTCAGGTTAAGACCTTTGATGAGTACGGGCTTGGCTGATGGTGGAGGATTCTGTCCCACCGGACAGAATCGAGGAAGCTGTGTCAGGATATAAGTCGTTTGTGGGGTTGCAAGTATCCGTGTAGCATGTGTCTATCATCTGTCGCCTGTTTCAACCGTTCCTTTAGGCAGGTGTTAGTACACGTTTGGTTAGAAACCACACCACATAGAGTGAGATCCAGTCCAAAGTAGGAGGTGAATAGGCCATCGTTGTAATGTACCCAAATTTATGCATATGCCTTTGTGAAGCACCTCAATACCCATACAAATAAATGTATCTCAATAGTCTGAATTCAAATTACATACATTAGTCGTTGCTAGGTAAGACGAGCATTATGGATTGCCCTACCTATCATCAGGTAATATATGCAATTTGCATTCTGACTATCAAGTTATATTTATTTGTAATATGTGAATGAAATAATTCGTATCATGGCACTTGGTTGTAAATATTGTTACATTACAAAAATGGTGCATTACTGTATAGAGTGTGGATTCCACTATGGCAAGCGTAGAGTCCAATCCAACCACAGTCATCACTAATATTGATTTTCACTCCCATTTAAGAGTAGCAGCACTTTAATCTGAAGGCACATATGAGTGGGCCAAGTTGCGACCAACTTATTGCTTGGTTTCCTATTATTATTATTTATTATTGTTATATCTTGAAGTGGTACCGTCATGGTCATGGGAGTCACTTCTTAAAGACGGATACAGGTGTAACACCCCAATTCTACACTTCCCAAGTTATTTTACAGCATGTGTCACTCTGATATTTCACCATATTTAACAAATGACCCATCAGGTCCAAGATCCCAAGAGTACTTTGTCACTTGTCCCAATGTAGATAACATGGTTGCAAAATTACTTTAAAAAAAATCTACCATGGGCAAGTTCAATAGACTTGTCCATCACTTTTTGAAGTCTGCTAACATCACAATGACTTCTTTCGTAATCAACCTAAACATCATTTATATGTATATACAACAGGGTACTGATATTTCATTTGAGTAGATTTCTTGAAAGTCTTAGCAATCAACTTTAAAACATATAAGATATACCGCATCTCGTTTGCTTATTTTGTCACTTAATCTTTGCACACAAAGTCATGGCTGTAAAAATGACATGGGTCCATTGACTCCATTTGGAGTTCACTTTGGTCATTTTATAAATTGTATTCCTCCTTGACCCGAATGAGTCGTGCTCTCTGCAAAGCTTGTCCAAGTTTGGCTCTTTGCTCGGATGGCGCTATCTTTTCCCACCAGTCAAAGAGCATCTTTATGGTACCGTCCGCTGTCACTTCTCCTGTGTGGTAGTTCATTGCTTTGTAATTCTTGAGATCCGCATACTGTACGCCCAGGGCGCTCGAGAGTTCGTCCACGCCGGTAAAGAGGCGTTTGCCGAGTTTTCTGAGGGTTTCATCGTCGATGCCCCTATCGTCACCGGGTTGGGCAGGCTGAGCTGGCTGAGCGGGCTGGACGGGTTGAGCTGGCAGAAGATCTTGAGTTGGCAGGTCTCTGGAACATAAACCAGATATTAAACCGATTATTACCGGGTAATAACACTAATGTGAACAAGTTGATGTTTAAATACATTACACACTTCCAAAATAAAAGACGAAATATTCTTCTTATGCGTTATTTGCTTCTTGGGAATTTATGTGGATACTCGTTATGTCAGATTGTCTGTTCCTCTTCGCTTCATGCCCTGGGTTAAGGGATATGAGGTTTTGTCCTCATTTGGCTGGGTAATATGGTTATTCCAAGGTGTGCAATAGACCTCTTTCATAATGTAATCAAATTTAATGTATAAGCCTTTGTAAAGTGCCCCGTTACAAATTATTTCATTCGTCCGTTACAAATTATTGTATTCCAATAGTCATAATAAAAATATTGCATGTGTTATTAGGTTTTGTAAGCTATAATGTTTGTCCTATATACATGTAGCAACAACAGGAAAAATGTATGCAACTAGCATTCTATAGAGATACAATTATTTGTACCAGGTACTATCTTTGAATAATAATAATAATAATATTCCACTTTTATATAGCTA
>BEXV01000887.1:15809-26968 GCA_003118195.1 Hemicentrotus pulcherrimus
TATGTATAAGAAATAGATATTAAAAACGTTTATTATTTTTTTCAATTGTATGTTGTTCTTGTTTGTATTACATTTGAAGGAATAAAACAAATCACTATTATTTTTTTAAGTGTGTGTTTCTGTGTGTTTGTGTGAGAGAGAGAGAAAGAAAGGAATAAGGAGAGAGGAAGAAAGAGAAAGAGAGAGCGTAGAAATTAAAGAATGTTAGATTTTTTACCCCATTGTCATGTCAACTACGCACCCTCTCCTGTGACGCTAAAAACTGCAAACATTAAGAAGGGTACCTTTGAACTCCTTCTGTATCCTCCTACTAAGTAAAGACGCAAGATGTTGACCAAACGTGAAGATGACAACTATACAAGAAGTGGCAAAAACAAATGCAAACGTAGAATTTCGTCTTAAGACAACGCCTTTGAAAATTCAGTTATATACGCCAAAGTACAGGCTTCAAGTTCATTTATTTTTGAGGTCTTAAAGAAATCGACTCGTTGGTTCGTTTAATGGATTTAATGTCTTTGTAGACATTTATCAAGGAAACAACTTTCAAACAATTCGTTAACAATGTAAGTATTACACTTATTACTCGAGTGATTAATTGCTGTTTGGGGTTAAATAAAATTGAAAATTACTTTGAAAGTAGACAAAACTAATTGGTATATTTGTTTTGATGGTATTTCCCATATATCTCCATTTCAATTAAATATAGTTACATGAACTTTACGTTTATACGGTTTGAAACAGTTCAAATAGCGGATTTTGATGTTCCCGCACACATATTCAAAGTTATGCTAAACCTTTTCGTCCTAGCACAAAGATTTTCACATTAACACGTGAAACTATAACTTTGTGTAAATCTGAAAAAAACGAATTAACTGGACGGTTGAATGTCACAATTAAACGGTGATGCTGTCTTATTTAAGCTTTCTGCAACTTTCTTTCAGGGCAACTTTAGTCTTGATATTAATTACTATGATATATGATATAACTCAAATTTGGAATTCGTACAATTTTTAACCAACCAAAAATGGCCCTTCTAAAGTTTTATATATGATATCTAATATTCAAGGGATTCATAATTTAGAGACATTTATTATATGAATAAAAATTAGTAATATATATGCCAATAATAATATTTACTATGTGTTCTGTGAGAAATGCACTTATTTTGATACTGTTTCCGGCCATTTAAACATCTTGTAAGATATTTTGAAAAATAAACTAAATGGATTTGATCGCAAATGCCGAAAACTCAGATGCAAATTACAAATGTGAAACAAAAAGGAAGGCAATATTTTAAAAAATGTGCTGCAGCTCTCTTGCTTTCGTTAGGCACCATTGTAGAATCAACTGCTTTCAATCAATTGGCAAAATTATTTTACAAAAGGCATTAAGTTAACAGACTTCGTCGGGAGAAGTAGATTAAAATAATGACTTTTAATGAATTCCTTCTCGCATTTTTTTCTTTAATCTTACGTCAGTATGAACGATGGCGATCAGGATTTTGATAAGCTAAAACATGACTAGTCATTTCTAGCTGAACAAAACACATATTTATGTCTGATTCTATTTCAGTCACTTCGGCTGCTTGAATCTTGACAACAATTGCCTGGTCTAAGCATTGCTATTTTGATGACAAAAACTATATTCGACAAGTTGAAGGTAAGACAGTTTTCCTGTATAAAGATTAAATCGTTGGCATCAAATCTGGTTGTACGATACCTGCTCTGGCGACATTTTGTTCCGCGGTCAGATATCTATACAAACTTCAAACCTGTACCGAGTAGTATAATTCTAACTCTAAACAAAATCAAAACATAACAGATTTCAACCATAACATAAAAATACACTTTAGCTGTGACGTAATAAAGTCCGGAGCAATGATTGTCACAAGAGTAAATGTCAGATCACCAGCATTAAGATATTATTTGAATAAGAGAATGGTAGTTTTTACTCCAGTTCTATCATAAGGTAGTGAATTACCAAATACGTTCAGGCATATTGTCATTGGAAACGATGCAAATTGTCTAATCAGAATAAAATGATATCTAGGGCATTACGACATTTTTTTCTTTAGATGAATCGCAGTCCGTGGGGAGTGTTTCACAAAGACTAAGATCGACTTTAAGTTGGACTTAACCATGGTAGGCCGCTCATGCCACTGTTTGCTCTCACCATTTATTGGCATTGGTCTTTCAAGGGACAATCATAATGGTGAGAGGAAATTGTGGCACGAACAGCCTGCCATAGTTAAGTTCAACTTAAAGTCGATCTTGGTCTTTGTGAAACACTCCCCGGGTCTAATAAAAGTAATCATGTTTTTTTTACAACGGATTTTAGACGAGCCGTCTTGCTCAAAGTTCATAAAAGAGTCTTATATTAATAACAATTAGTAATAACACAGGGCCCCCAGGGACAACAGTTCCAATACTGATGAGGCTACCCTAGGTAAACAAGAACTACTGTTATTGTGATTTTATTCCCTTCAATATCATTTGTATTAGTCATAAATAAAAGATCTTTATTATTTTAACAAAATGCATCACTATCTGAGATACAATAACGTGTGTATTGTCTGTCTTTAATACAACAAATCCACTGGGTCAGGATTTTGTAATGCAAAAGAAGACACCGTATACGGAAATTCAATTTAGTCTATATGTGTAAGAACTGTCAGAATCGATTAAAATCAGGATGGATTCGTTGTGATATGTCATGTTATCATTTTTTTGTAACAGAATCCAACAAGGATGAAGCAGCATACGTTAGGTAGTGCTATCCTCACGAAGGCATTGGTTCTTCTTCTCATCATACACATGAATGGGGTCACTGGCCAGACATGCCGAGATGATTGCGACTGTTTGGGGTTTACGCTGTTCTGTAGGCCGCCACTTCCCGATGGAAGAATTCCGGACTGGATACCTGAAACTACCGAAAGACTGACTTTGATTTCAGATGACTTAAGGAACATCTCCGCAGCAGATTTGGGAGGTCTCCCGGATTTAGAGCTCCTGCAAGTGATCTCGCGTAATATTGAATAAATCGAACCTGGTGCCTTTTCACCCCTTACAAATCTCAATACCCTAGCAATCTATCTTGCCCAAGCTTTAACGGTGATCGATGAAAGCCTAGTCCGAGGACTTCCTCAGCTAGAATCCTTAAGTGTCGAAGGTACATCCGTTGATCGCGTTACTGAGGGCGCTCTAGGAATCCTGCCCAAACTGCGTCGACTAAACCTCATTGCCGATAATTTCAGGTCCCTGCCCGACAACTTCCTTTCGGGATCTAATATCACTCACTTGTACATGAGCTCTAATTTAATGTCAGATATATCTAGGAATGCGTTTGACAGTCTTTCTAGTTTGGTGGAATTGAGTTTAGCAGATAACAGCTTGAACGTAATTTCGGGAGATATATTTCAGAACCTTTACAACCTGGAAGTTTTGAACCTGAGAGCAAACAACATTACATTTGTGAATGCATCTACTTTCAATGCGCTTAAGAGTCTCCGTATCATCAACCTAGAAGGCAATGCCATTTTAAATCTACCTGTTGATACCTTCCGTAATCTTTCTGACATAGTAGAGCTGAACCTAGCATCAAATTCGTTGTCCGTTCTCCCTCATCGGCTATTCGGAGGTCTTTTGAGTTTATCCATTTTAGATCTGAGTGGAAACAGACTCATGACCCTTAACAGGACAGTCTTTGATTTTAACAAAGTCATTGATGAAGTCCTTATCAATCTTGCAGGAAACCCGCTACACTGCGACTGCAATATTGGATGGTTGAAATCGACGATGGACTCCGCGAATATGATCTGTGCCAGCCCGGCAAATGTGGTCGACAAACAACTCTCCCTGATCGATGCGAATGATTTTGAGTGCACTTCGACAGGATACATCGGCAGCAGTGTCCTACTCGTGTGTCCCGGTTGGTCAAATCCTGTTTGGCAAATAACATGGGTGGTACCAGATGGCAGTAACGTTAATCCCGACACGGCAAACGGAACATTTGAGGTAACCCCAGATGGTGATCTGTTTATCGCCACTGCATCGTCAGAAGACGCTGGGGTATACATGTGTTACGTTGTAGATGCCGATCGGAATTTTGTCGCAACTGAAACTGTTTCATTGGAACTGTCACTACCGCCAGTGCTAACTACCGATCGGACAGACACCACTGATGATAGATATACAAGTGCAAGTGCGGATCTTACTCGAAGGCCAACAGTGCAACCAACAGAGGGTAGGATGACAACGTCGCAGACACAGTCGAATTCAAATGATGCTGAAATAGTTCTTGGAGAAGTAGGATCAATTTCGCCTAATATGCGGTATCCAGAAAATTACAATTACATCTGGATAACTTCGGGGGGAGTTCAACTTGAGGCAAATGAAACCGTTGATAGGTTTACCGTGTTAGTTGATGGTACTCTTTTAATCAATCCTGTTATCGAATCCGATGACGGAATTTATAGGATTTCTGTGATCAATTTCAGTAATAAAGTAGTTTCATCGACAGCTGTTCGCGTTACTTTCGCAAGTGCAAGGTCAACTTCAGCACCTACCGAGCCAACAGAGTCTGCAACAAGGGCTAACAATACAGAAGCTCCTCAAAGCACTCCATCGTTATCTCCTACAATGTCAATAATATCCTCTCCCTCACCTCCTGTGACTGAGCAGAAGTCTTCTACTGCAGATCCTGATGGTATCATTCTTGTAGATCGAGATGGGGCGTTTCTAATTTCACCTAAACCTGCAGACCAAGTCGATCTTATTTTCCGATGGGTAACTCCCGATGGCCAAATTTTATTTGTAAACGACTCGAGTGGCCCATACAGCGTTTACCCAGAAGGAGATTTGCAGATCAGGCCAGTGAATGACGTCAACGTTGGAACATATGTCGTCTTCGTCACTGACATGTCTGGATTTGAGTTAGATTTTAAAGTGTTTAGAATCCAATTAGCATCAGGGTCGACAACAGCATCCAAGGCGGATAGGACAACAACTTCAGTAGAAGGTCGAACTACGCTAAGTTCTGATACTGTAACTCTAGCGAGTGAGAACATGACATAGCCTACTACCGTATCCGAAGGAACTACTACCCAACAAGCTGGCTCAACATCAAACACTGAAGAAAATGTTAATCCAAGCGAGAGCACTACACTCGACTCGTTACCATCAACAGAGGGTAATGTTAATGACCAAGATTATTTCTTCGTTTCTATAACATCTTTAGAGAGGGTTGTGCTGTCTCCTGAATTTCCCAATCTGAGGGACCTTAATGTCATTTGGGTAACCCCTGACGCCACGCGTATTACCAAGAACCAAACAATAGGACTATTCAGCGTTTCCAATGATGGATTTTTGACAGTGGAACCAGTCTTGGATTCTTTGATTGGAGTCTACACGGCGGTCATAACAGACAGCAGAGGAGTCGTGTTAGATCTGAATGTAATTCGCGTCGTGTTAACTTCGCCTACTACCCAACCAACAACAATTACATTAGGACAATCTACAACTTTACTATTTACTTCTGCTAAAGTGCAGCCATCAACTTCTAAAACCACTGTCATTATGACAACCTCAACTGAAAGTACAACTACTATAGCTACTGAAGACAAGACTACTGGACGAGAAACCACAACGGTGACTACGGCTGAAGCTATTACTGATAGGGATTCGTTCACCATCATCTTGTATTCCAGAAATCAAGCCATCTTATCACCAAGGTACCCTTTTGACCTTCAAGTAAACATCATTTGGGTAACGCCAGATGGAGAAAGGCTGACAACGAACGATACGGTTGGTCCTTATGAGGTCAGATCTGATGGTCAACTCTTGATTCAGCCTGTTGAAGACACCAGTCTGGGAGATTATACGGCGACGATCACGACATTGGACAACACACTTATAGATCTCAACATCATCCGCGTGGAATTCCTCAACCCATCGACGGGTTCTCCTGACTTGACGACAATAGAAGTCACTAACTCCACTACTTTAGGAGAAATATCTTCCACAGATGACCCAACTAATTTCTACACAAATACGAATGCCTTAGGTTCTTCGCAGCCAACTGATAGTACTGAATCAAACAATGAACCTACCGATGGCCCTACGAGTACCTCGGCAAAACCAGACGAAGACTTTTTTGTCGTGATAATTACACAGAGGGTTCAAGCAATTGTTTATCCGCAGTATACCATCATTAACAACACTGGCGTCCTTTGGGTAACACCTGATGCGATAACGTTAAGAAGGGGTGAATCAAGAGGACCTTACAACGTGACCGATGATGGAAGACTGATAATACAACCAGTTGGTAACAGTAATCTTGGCACTTATACTGTATCTGTTACAGATGAACTTGGGTTTCTTCAAGACTTGAATGTAATTCGTGTTCAGTATTCCGAGCCTACAACGAAAGCTTCGAGCACATTAGCAACAACGACTGATTCTGGGACATCAACATCAATTACAAGCTCTGATTTTCAAATTTCGTCTTCAGCCAGTCCAACTACTGAATCTCGTGATTCAACAACTTTCCAAACCACTTTGAATCCTCTAACCACTACTGATAATGCGATGTATAACACAAACACCGAAAACTCAACACCTCTTTTATCGACAGAAGTGACGAAATCAAGAATTACTACACAAAATGGCCCTGAGATGACGTCAAGCCCTATTCTTTCAACAACAATTCCCCTACCCGAAGAACTATTCCTAAGAGAGGGTCAAATGAATGTTCTTTTCCCTCGCATACCAAATGGAATAAATATAAACGTTAGTTGGGTAACGGCAGATGGATCCCTACTCTCTAAAGGCGACACTGTCGGTTCTTATTCCGTCAATACCCTTGGGCAACTTCTCATCTCTCGTGTTTCGGAGGCACATGAAGGACCTTATAGTGTTTTACTTACAAATTCCGATGAAGAATTCATAGGCCTCTACGTCATTCGGGTGATAGTTAACAGAGATACTAATAGTTCTAGTCAAGAACCTACGCAGACTGTTGTTTCATCAACAGATCTGTCTCCCACTAATGGAACGTCCATTTTCTCCGCTACACAAACCAGCACGGATGGGAGACAAACTACAGGAAATGCAACTGCAACAGGATCTACAACTTCAGTTGATTCGTCAACTGTAGCTTCTTCGACTAAAATGGCTACAGATTCATCAGTCTCTCCTACAAATCCAGAGGTGATGAGTACATCGCTGTTCACTTCATTCTCTTCTTCATCAACTCTTTCCGCAACTCGACCTTCAGCTACCCAGTCCTCTGAAGCTGAGACCACAGGAACGACTGTTACATCTACCAGATCTGAAACCGCCACAACGTTAGAAAATGTAACCACTTCTTCCACAGTTCCATCCGTGTCCACCTCTCAGAGCGAATCATTTTCTACCACACCAGTGTCTACCCCGTCGAAGTCAGGAGAATCAAGCGAAGGTCCTACTGGACTTTCAACGAGTTTCACAATAGACGCAATATCTACCCAAGTGACGTCGACCAAGAAATCTTCAACATCGGACAATGCAGATGCAACGCTTTCAAGTGTTTCCTCATCTGTGTCGACGATATTTTCATTCACACCAACCACACCTCAATTAGAAGTCTCTTCAGAAAAATCATCAAGGATTTCGACTACGGATGAAGCTACAACTGAATATAACATACTGACTACGACAGATGCTCCATTTCCACATACATCTTCGCAAATATCACCAAGAACAGACACTACCACGACTCCTTCCCCGATCACCCATGACACATCAATCGAGCCATCGACAGGAAGCTCAAGCCCACAAACCACTGTGTCTCCAACTACAACGAAAATACAAACAGAGAGGATACCAATGACCAGAATGTCGACAGAAGCCGGGATCGAATCGCGCCCAACTTATATTATTCCATTATCCGTTGGAATCGGTCTCGCCGGCATTGCCTTTCTCCTGATTCTCCTCTCATTGTGTATCGCATTGGCTAAGAATCACAAAGAAGACTATGGTGTCCATATCATCGAACAAGAGAAGACGCGGAAGGGTGAGCTCGTACCCATCGGTGATATTGATGAGGAGTCCGGAGGACTCGGTAACTATGGTAAAGAAGACGTCGCGGAGAATGGGACCTCGTCTAATCCCTACACGTTAGAACCAGAGCGTACCGATGCTTCAGATTCCCGCTTAGTGTCAATGGTGGGTAAAGATGGCAGCAGCTATGATACGATTTACTTTGTGGATAGCTCTGTGCAGGCTGCGAATGATAGTCCAGCGGATAATGTTTTCTATTAGATGCGATAAAGAAAGCTTTATTCTTGAATGCTTGAATAGTATTATGTTTATCCCTTGAAAATTTCTTCGATACGATATAGCATTGATATGCGTAGCTTATTACGTCATCAAATTGATTGTTGAAAAGGGGAAAAACATGCTTATCGGCTGCACACTAATGCAAGATGAACAAAATATTGAAAACAATCGCATTAAAGTGAGTTGGAATTTGCAGTTAAATATTTTGATTGCCCAGTTTGGATTCTAAAATATCCTGTTCATAGGAATGATGACAACCGCACTATAAGCGTGTAAAATGAAAAAAGAAAAACTTAAGCAATGATGAATGTTTAGTGTTCACGTTTTCATCATGAAGTGATCTACATTACATATTGATCAGTAATAAAAAATCTGCTCAGGGATCAAAAAGTATTTATTATTTTATTTTTAATACTGTCTAAATCAGTAAACTTTCGTCAGTGCTAATAAATCGACAGTGGTATATATTCTTATTTGCGTTTATGCCACTGTAATCGGTATGGTGTGGTAGACAAGATTTACTGAAGCCTTAAGATAACTAAACCATTTCAATGTTTATGCATATAATTAGGAAGACCGGTAGAAAAGAAAAGTATTCATTTAAGACTCAAAAGTAACATCAACAAATTTAAAATAATGGTATGAGAGCCATTGCTTAAAAACTAATATTTTATTTTTTATTTTAATGTGAAAGGAACTTGTGTTGTGCCCATCTGTCATATTCGTGTTGCATTTTTTCCTAAAAGGTTTTTCATTTTCTGAAGATGGCAGAGTATTTACATTAATATAGTTAATGTTAATTCTGATAACAGTAAGCAAACGCTCAACTGCATAATATAAAAGCGACTCTTACATTTAATTTTTTCCCAAATGTCTATAAAATTATGTTTTTTTGTTTGTTATTATTTGGAATTTCGGAAAATGCTGAAGAAGGCACGTTTTCTTCCAATATTTATTTTATCTACAGTTTTCGCAACTGGTTTTACCACACATTGGTCTATGAATGCAAGCTTTGCTTTTTATTAGGCCTCTCCACCCATGTTAATTAATATTTGACAATACTGGGTACTGTTACTACTTTATAGTTAATGTACTTTTTGTATATATTATCGAATTGCGAGTTATTCTATCGATTTTTTTTACATGAGAAGACACATAAGAAGAAATATACAAACATTAAACCCTGTATTAGATGTTTCAAATAATATCTGATTATCCTTTTTAAGACAGCAGTTCAGTGTTTATCATACTCTTGTTATTATACTCTTGCTTCTATGTACTTATAAATATAACCAGCATTAGTGATTGATATCATTAATTAAGATTTTTATCATCCAAAAGAAATTGACAAAAAACGTAGCTTTCATCATGTTTATTTCAACATTGTTTTTGTTTGCAGTAACAATATATCCAGGTAATCAATTGAATTGACTGAAGTTGCAGCCCGAGTTGCAGCTTAAATTATGTATTATCCAATTTTTGTTGTTTGAAGTTACAATGTATCTAGATGTTCAAATGAATTGACAGAAGTTGTAGCTAATATTTTGTACTATTTGATATATTTTTGTTTGAAGTATAATGTATAAGTTACAATGAATTAAGAGAGGTGAGATTACATTGTGCACTATCCGAGATTGTTTTATTTAAAGTAACAAAATATTCAGATGTTTAAATGGATTGGCAAATGTTTAGCTTATGTTATATACAATCCAAGCCTAATTCGTTTAAAGTGACAATGTAACCAGATTTGTTAATGAATTCCAACATAAAGATGTGTTAACATTTTCATATTCTATCTGATATTCATCTTGTTCATCATTTACGTTCTGGTGAATCCTTTAGATGCCCTTCTCCGTCTGTGCACTGACATTTTCACTTTTATTGGAAAAGACGTCGTCAACGACCGTCATTTATCATGTTCATTGGAGCTAGTCCATTTCATACCATTCCTTTTCACCTCTATAGCATGCCTGATGTCACGTCAAATATAGACGACCACACCCTACTAAGTCTCCACCTAGACGTAAAGGAATTCATTTTATTTGTTTTTTGTTGTAAAAATGTAGTGTATTAATGGGCGAATGTATTCACTTTATTTTATACATTCTCAGATAACATACAATGTACGACACACCCATATTATGTTATTTTATCGGGCGCACCTTCTAGGCGAATCCGTAAGATATGAAGCTCAATTATTATTTTATGAATAAAGAATAGAGAAGGGGGTTAGTGTTGACAATTTAACTGCTCGTAATATTTGACGACATTCCATTGTGAGCGCTGTGTCAATATCCCTTTCATTGAACAATTTGTGAAGAACATGATTAGTACAATAGAGCAGTGAACTGAGATTTTAGTAGGTAAACAGACGAAATATACTCACACGGTCAAGAGATGATGTAATTGGAAAATTTCTTAATCGAACATGTTTACCTTGCACTTAGCAAGAGGGGAAAGATGATCTCGACAGATATTCAAGATATTTTGTAAAGAGGGCCTTTCTTCAACAGGAATGCAGCCGAAATCTAACCTAACTTTACATACCCCACCAAAACACATCGAGCCGACGGAAAGTTCTAAATAAGACTATCATCAAAGAGAAAAAGATGCGGGGCAGAGAGAGAGAGAGAGAGACACTGAAAGACTGAGAGACAAAAAGGAGAGATAGAGAAAGTCTAAGAGGGCGAGAGGGGATAGAGAAAGAAAAACGGGTGTTTGGAAGGCCATTTTTTTTTTTAGATAAGTAGATAGGAGAGCAGAGTATATACGTAGAGCCATAAGGAGAGACACATTTGAACAGGAATAGAGGGAGGGAGAGAGAGAGAGAGGGAGACAAATACA
>BEXV01000887.1:66031-83369 GCA_003118195.1 Hemicentrotus pulcherrimus
GATGGGAGTTGTTGCTACCTTGTTTGGCGTTCAACAATAAGGGATAGAGCAACGTCGATCTGGCGCTGCACAGTGGCTGCCGGGCTCACGATCAATTGGGCAAAAAGAATTTCCGTTTCGGTTTAATAAAATTTGGAGTGGACAATTAGGATATATCATAAAGGTTTATTGATATCTTACAACACTATGAACACAAAGATCGGTGAAGATAATCATTATCATGCATATATTTGTAAAGAAAGAAATACAGAAAGAAAGATAAGAAGGAAGGAAATATTTTGTCATTGTCAACACATTCACGGGGGCTAAGCATTGGATAAGATCACACGTTGAGGAAGGTTATTTTTGTTTAACTGATATGATTTCTGTAACAACCGTTCAGAAATGATGATGAGTTTTTTTTTGTTCTAAAAGATGAAAAGATTGATTGCTATAAACATGGAGGAAATTCTAAAGTCAGGAACTTAATATAAATTTGAATGTTTGAATGTATTCAAAATTAAAAACAATTTAAATAATACCCCTACAGTATCGTTGATACGTCATCAAGGATCTGTAACAACCGTTGCGAAATGACGTTGAGTTTTTTTTTTCTCTCTAAAAGATGAAGATATTGATTGCTAACATAGAGGGAATTTTAAATTTAGGAACAAAATGTAAATTTGGATGGTTGAATGTATTGAAAATTAAAAAAGAATTTAAAAACATTTGTATCCGAATCTTACCGTTTTCCTGAAAACACCTTTTGAATCAAAGGCTATTGATCGCCGATGTTTTTAAGATGGCAGACGGTCGATTTAACACTTAACCTATCCACGCTGTAAAGAAGTATGTGCTTGTAAAACAGGAATGGAACTTTACAAACCCAATCATTTGACCTGTTTAAAGAAATCTATTAGGCAATATATCTCGATTTACGCAACAAAACATTTCGTCTGCTATTTATGAACTCAATGTGCCTTATTTTGGAAAGAAATGCGGTCAGTTTGTACTCACTGCAAATACCAAAGTAAAGATGGTCGAGTTCTGCTCAAATAACCATCAAAAGCTTTGCTTTTTAGCACTTCATGTTTCTCAGCATCGGTGTAGCGTGGGCACAGTCATGGGAAGGAGGGGGACCCATCTTTAGTCTACTGGACAGTCATAATGTAAGGGGGCAGATTGAATAGGCCGGGAGGGAATATATACCACTTGCCCCTTTAGAGTGAAGATTTTTTGCATTTTTTAGTGAACCGGACACACATACATACTTTCTCTAACGCTTTTCCGTGTGTCTTCTTTGATTCACTCCTATTTATTCTATTCCATGCTAACGCAACAACAGTGACGCATATCGACCCCCCCCCGAAACAGTGGTGACGGAGCGTCTTTTAAAAATGGGACACTTTCTGAAGAAGAAAACAAAAGGGTAAAGATAACCTCAAAGCGATATTTTTAAAAGACATCGGTAGGCTATACCCCTACAGTAGCGTTGGTACGTTATCAAGGATCATCAACATTTATGATTAAGTGGTCCCAGATACAGCTTCAGCACCATACTTAGCAGTCGTGTGTGATTGTCTGAAGACTCATCTGCGAGTGAGCGAAGCGAGTTAGCAAATATTTTAAATACGGAGATTACATCGCCACAAATCAGATCTTATTATCAAGATGAAATCATCACCCCGGATGAGATTTTAAGCATAATCCCATAATCTCATGATTAAAGAATTAAATAAGACATGTAATATATTAGTTGATGAAATACTATAAATGCAAGGAGCGTAGCGATCAATCGCTCTAAATTAGTGGCACATATTGAATATACTATGGTAGATCCATTGTTTTGGGTGGGGGAGGGAGTAATCGTATCATAGCACGTACGGTAATAATGGCCTTTAAAAATATATATATTTCGTAAATTAAATGCAGTTGCCTTGAGTTTGAAAACTCCTTCATCAATGAATGAACCGTTCTGTTCTTGAACAAAGGGCATTTCATTATTATATAGAAATGAAAGTAAATAGGGGGAAGTGATCATATTGAAAGGGGCACTCATCCAGGGAGAATGAGCACTTATTATAAGAAGGAGAAGGGGGCATTCATTTAAAGTAAAAATGGGCACATATCAGATACAAATAGGGGCACTCTTGAAAAGGTTGAAGCGGCACTTATCTGACTAGAAGTATGAAGTTAAATTTGGGATACTTGAAAACGTGTGGGGGCACCGTGCCTATCTTAACCCCCCCCCCCTTACCTCGGAGAGCGAAAGCTTTTCGATCACCTTTTTATGCACCTCTTACAATAGATTATGATGAAGGGAAATCAGGAAGTGATTGTGTTTTGAGTATTGAGACAATCGATTGTCCTTCTTCTTTAAGTAAATAATGTTAAAATAAGATCAGTATAGTAATTAGGATGAAAAAGGCATCTCTACAAATCTGGAGTCCTTGGTTGCGTGAACTCTTTTTATTTAAATTTCATTTTTACAAACTAAGAGAAGAAACTTTTGTTGTTTCAAGCTCTTTTTTTTACACACTCTCAAATTTGATAGTAGTAATGATAATTTCGATGACCATGATGATAATGATAATAAAGAATGCCCCTATATTCCTTTTGAGTCTCATTGTTCCACATGTCTTGATTTATCAACAGAAGTATTTCATATATGACTTACGACTTTTGATCCCTAAGTTACTGATTCACACAATAGTAAAATATTCACAGATAATATTATATGAGCAATCTATCTCCATTTATCATCTCACGTTTTTTTTCCTTTTCCACCATCTCTCCCCTCGCTCTCCCCTCGCTCTCTCCTCGCTCTCCCCTCGCTCTCCCCTCGCTCTCTCCTCGCTCTCCCCTCGCTCTCCCCTCGCTCTCATCTGTTTTTCTGTACCATTCGATTAGGGGGACACGTTCTCCCTCCCCTCCATAGCTATGCCACTGATTTTGTTCAGACAATTCTTATTTACACGCTGAAAAAGAACAGAAAAGTTAACATCCACCAGCGCAACTAAAAAATAGCACTTACTCTACGGCTTTCAAAAATATAGTAACATGAGCGCAACATTCCAAAAGGGTTGAGGCTGGCAAACTTAAATGTCAAGATGTTAGGCTTGAACACTAGATTACCCTTGCCTTCCAGAGAAGGAATAACACATGCACGGCACCTGCCTAAGGGCAAGGGCTTGTACCATGTACTTTGTAAGCGTATGAGAAGTGACTTTTTGTGCTGGCTTTTCTTGCACGATTACCCATGCCAGAAAATTCAATCTTCTCTCCTTCTGCTGTTTTTCTGACAGTTTTCTGCTGCATTTCTAAGCTTGTTTTTTGTCACTTCATTTTATCCTGTATGTTATTTGTGTTTCAACTCGCTTTACCCATCTCTATATGTTAGAACGTCCTATAGTTGAGAGCCGTTAATGAGTTGATTGAAGTGACCAAATACCTATCTGGCTCTCAATAGACAATGCTCGCTCTGTCAATCTTCAATTTCATTTCTGTTTTCTCTTTCGTATCTTACGCTACCTCCCTTTCTTCCCCTGTCCCTTTATCTCTCTGTGTGTCTCTCTGACTCCCTTTCTCTGTCTGTCTGTCTCTCTGTCTCTGTCTCTCTCTCTCTCTCACACACACACCCGCTCTCTCGATACCTCCCTCAAACAATAATTGGTGAATGCCTTTTCTCCTTCTTCTCACTTCCTCTATCTGTCTCACATACATACGTACATACTAAACGATTTGGGATATAACACTCCTTCAAAGCATGTATGATAACCTTTCTGACAACGCTGACCATTAAAATAAATGACAATTTTCCGAGTGTAAATTTTTTTTTGGACTCGCAGGTATATCCTTTAATTATGCCAACATGAATATTTCCCACTTTGAGTTTTGTAGTTGTACTAAAAACCAATTCTTTCAATCTATCCCTGCCCTGCCATATTGTTTTGGAATGTGACACTCACACACCCGAAGACCACCCCACCCCCACATGCACACACATACACACACGCACCCACACACAACAAACATACAGAACGCACATATACGTGATGCTCTCTCTTACATCCTTTCTCTCTCTCTCTCTCTCTATCTCACTTCCTACCCTTTTTTTCTCTCTCTTCCTCTCCCCGTTTCTCATTCTATCTGTCTCTTTTTAAAATACACACGCCCCAGACAACCCTCTCCCACACGTCCAACACTTACAAAAGCATACCCTCGATACCGTTCAACCTCTCTCGCGGACCTGCCGCCCATTATCTTTCAAAATCCGCTGGGTTGGAGCGACTCGTATTGCAATCATCCGTTACATTCTCCCGCTATCGATTCGATGATCGACAAAAAGAAGAAGAGGAACGCTTTCCACGTCGCCCACTCTCGAAAATCTAACCATATTGAGGTCAATTCTCTCGCCCGACTCGATAACGGTGGTAACACCCTCGAGTACTTTGACATGCATCGCAACATCCGACACCCTGAATTTCAATCTGGGGATAGGGTTGGGCTAAAGAGTGAGGCTTGTAGATTAGATGTAAGACGGATCCACTTTTCCAACTTTAAAACAGTTAAGTGAAAACATAAATATATTGGTCCCTAAGCGTGGCCATATTTTGAATATTTGAGGATATATAGAATGTCGTAGTTTGATATGTGATAACAATTAATATTACTATAATTTAGTCGATTTGATGTGTCCATGCTCATGACACATCGACGTAATCATTCCCTGTTTTGTGCCGGGTTGTCTTAGATGAGAATATGTCAACAATTTGAAGAGGATTCCTTAATTAAAAAAAAAAAAATCTTATTGATGGTAACGATATCTTTCAGACCATACCCAACATCAAATAACGTTGCACTTATTTGTAATACCGTTACAGCGCGAACATTCAAGTCTAAAAATATGATGGTCAAACTAAATAACAAAAATCAAGTCTCTCTTTTTGTATGAAATTCACAATGTTGATGCTTTATTTGAGCTACTGCATATCACCTCAGTTTGTCTTTGCTGTAAATGCAATTAATGTTCTCATAGTATCTCTCGCTGTCTCGGGTTTTACGCTGTCAAAATCGAATATATCGAATTCAACGAACCGTCTTTACAAACGGCAGCTCTGGATTTGTCTGTAAACCTCGCAATCTCGATATTTTTTATTTCAAGGTTATTTTTCACCGTGTTCCATTCTTACATTACATCTTGTGTTCGGCTATTTCAGAACGAAATTGAGAGCTTTTTCCGCAGGCAGATGAGATGAATGAAGTGATCCCCCTGATGATGGTATCAGGCAGATGACTTCAAGAGATCCAATCGATATGCTGACATCTCTCCCCNCCCCACACCCACCAGCCCCATCCTTTAAGAAGAAGGAAAAGTGTCTTGCTTGAGCTTTGTCATGTATTATTTACTGCACGTCACATGTAAAGTTCAATTCAGTAAATGGTTTATTCATCCAATTAAAAAAGTAATATGTTCCTAAAGTCTTTAAGAAGAAAGGTACATGTTGGAAATAAAAATGACACTAAGAAGGCAGATTAAGCGGCATTTCCAGGACCAGTGGTAAGAATTTAATCTTACACTGTGATAACATAAAATATGAGTGCGCCGGGTATTGTTTAAACTTCAGTTGAGCTTGTTTGAATTTTATTATTTGAATTGATTAAAAAACATTCTAATAGTTCAAAATTATATCACATATATAGAAATATTAAAGTGAAAGTGGAAAGTATTACTCCCCACAAACTCTAAATAATGAAAGAAACAGCCTAAATCCAAGGACAAAATGTTGCTTATACTTTTGTATAAAAGGAGTCTGGGGTATGATATTCTATAAAATCTGTCTGTTTAGTGATTTCCGGAAATCTTAAGTAAATAAAATATTTCTGATTTTCATGATATCTGAGGCTCTCAAGACACAATCATTTTAGTAAACTACACAGCCATGGCAATCAACTATATCAATAGGTTCTGGGTAGTTTCTTTTACGCTGTACTCGTTTGACAAGACTTACTCATCACGACCTTTAAAGCGAGTCCCATCAGCAATTAACTTTGCAAGAACAAATCTGACATTTATTCCACGTGGGAAAACACTGCACAACATTCATTAGACGTTGATTAAACGTAAAGGAATTCGATATCCTTTAACTTTGAACACATATACCACAAATATTTCCTTACGTTTAAAACAACACAGCCTATTCAGTATCCCTTATTGGATGCAATGTTAAAAATTCCAAAGATTTTCTTTTTCCTGGTTGAAATACATATATGACCATTTCCTTGGGCAGTTCTGTTATTGACATGTCTTATATGTTGGGCCATCTGGGGACAACAACGAAGCGTATATTGTCTAATTGTAATATGATAGTGCTAGGTAATTGAATCAATGCATATAGGACACTGCCCTACTGCAAAACTGCCCTCCTAAGTGGCGTATCGAGGTTTTGTAGATGTAGGGGAGAGAGGAAATGGGATGTTTGACTATTGCAAATGTGTCAGAGAGGTCTATAGATTACACTGTATATTTGTGTGACGTATATAATAACTAACTGATTAAAAATGACTTGCCTACGTCTATAAGGGGGGAGGGAGTAGGTAGGGAAACGTTGTGCCTAGCCCCTCCTTTTCGCCTTCTTTTGATTGAAGCCGAACAAATTAGTGGGCACTGAAAAGAGTGAAGAATTGAGTAAGTGAACAGACCGCGGTTAGAGATGGTGAGAACTCAGCATCCACTTCAAGTTCGGATGAATAAATTGTTACCACAATGTTTGTATTCTGTAGGATAAAGTCAATTGGGAAAAATCATTATTAGTAGCTCATTTCCGGACCATGCGGTTTACAAATTCACGATGTATAATTGATGAAATCGCTTATGAAAAAGATTAGATTAAATGCTTTCATAAAAAAACTTCGACGTCTGTCATGGAGCGTATCCAACGTTTTTACCCTTCACGTGTCTCTGTTCTTCCGGGATTGATGATGAGAGGGTGCTGTAAATAGTACGCCTTATTATGGACTTCTACTATCTTTCTTAGATAGAAATAGGACGAAGTGACTCAAAGAATGGATGTTATAAAGGCATGGGTGTGGGGCGCTGCTTGACAATCTGAGAGAGTGAGAGGAGATGTCGGACCAAATTTACCAATAAAACAGCAAAACAATTTTCAGAATATGTGCCCCCCCGACACCCATGTACCCCTGTATACAAAGATCTCCCTAGCATTGTGCGGTAGATCAAGCCGAAATATATGTTCATGATACAGTTTAGTCATTGTCTTAGACTCAGACTTTAACCTAGACTTAAACCTGGACTTAGATTTGCGTTTAGACTTAAGAGTTTTCTATGGTTAACCCTGCAGCAATATTCCAAGTTTTACCCGCAAAGCTTAATGCCGGTCTTACTTGATACATCCTATACAATGGTCGGAGTTGACGAAAATGGTTTATCTTAAACAAACGGTATGAAGCTCCATACTCGTACATAGTACATGCCTATGTATGCTTACTTATAAGATCCTAGTTCAATGGGAGGTTAAAACCATGAGTTGGACCGTGGGTTAAACCTAAACCTCTTTTGTGAATCCGAACCTATACATGTATATGATGAGAGACCATGCCGTCATCCCACTACTAGACAAGAATAACCTTCCCTTGCCCCACCTCCACTTCCCAGTAAATTGCATTTTATATGACAACTGTTTCTATTTTTAAAGAACTGTAGTATATTGACAAAGTGTTCCTAATTGCTTAATGGTTTTGTTTAATTTATAACAATAAATATTTTCATAGTGATAATAATGATGTAAGAGAACCGTCTAATCCTGTTTACGATCAAATCGTTATTTCATTTATTACGACCGTTAACCCCAAAGTTGTTATGTCACCTACGCATGGTCATTCATTTTACCATGAATTCCTATCAAGAAAACTGACAAAAATCTTGCGCTGTTCTAATATAACGAGCCTTTGAATTTGTAAACACTTCTCAGACATGCAAATAGCCTTATTTGTTCAGTTTTGTGATAAACTTTATCCTTTAGTAAACCCATTTACGTTGAATATTTCCAAATAGGTATATTAGGGATTATTGGATGACGCGGATATCAACACAACACGCGAGAGTACGCGTGTTGCTCTGCCCTAGAAAATAGTGGTTGGCTGAGAGAAAATATAATAGAATATTATTAATAGAATATAAGAAAAAGAGAAAAGTTTCTCTAACAAGTGTTTAAGAAACGAGTGGGACATAAATGTATGATACCGGGGAAGTTAGATTAAAAGCTTTTCCATAATTAAAACCAAAAGAAAACTAAGTGAAGAAGATGACATAAAAATGGAATTGTATTTTGATAAAATAGAGTACTTATTAAAAGTTACGGGCAATTCCATATACATGTAGGCAGTACAGAAATGACAGTAATTATTGCGGGGTTATCGGTGAGACAATGAAGAAGCCCAAGACAAATATTCTGGGAACGAAATCATTGTGATCACTCACCACATTTTTTATCCTTCTTCAATTTGCAGAAAACATTTCTAAATTTGCCTACCCGATACAATGAAGTTGACATCTGTTCTGTTCCTAATGATGGAGACTTTATAAATTCTATAATTTTAACATTCACGTATTAAGGTCAATCCACATTTTTTAATAGTTATGCAGGTCGTTTTCCCATGCGAATTTGTCAAGATCAAGCTTTTGGAGTTCTTTCATAAATCGCGAATGAAACTAAAGAAAAATGCTTTCTTGCATTATGAATTTTATACAAAGTACAAATGATGCTTATGACATATTTTTGACTGAAGGATTATTTTTATCAAAATGACAAGCGTATTTGTATTTGACATTTCGGGTGACAGGCAGTTTTACTCACATTTATTAGACCATTAAAAGACTTTATATTCCAGTTAGATTGTACTTCAATCACAGAAACAAGGTCCAATGGTATCATGGTACCTTAATAAAAAAAATGACCCCGAGCCTCTCAAGTAGTTTGCTTGCAGGAAACACCGTGCTACGTTTCCTCGCATTATTACTTTTTGGAGGTGGAAGCGTGGTGTTAGTTTTGGTGCCTACCCGATACCCCAGGCATCTTTAACTCATTAAATACAGGCCAGCTGCACATCAGAACATGTTAGTTCAACTTTCAATTAGACCAGGGGGCTGCACCTAGATTGAGTGGGTTATTGGGTAAAAAGCTTATTGATTAAATGCAGCATAAGTAGTGGGTTAATTCGTTTCCTCTTTTTATATTTGACCGTTTTTTTATTCTACATTCATGACATTTTCATCACCTGTATATAAGATAGGTATCCGGGTGAGTAGAAAGCGGCCATCCTTAGCTTTTTGTAATGTGAAGAGATTGTATTCCTGTCCTGGATTTTTAAACTTCTGCTTTTGTAAACATATCTGAACGCAAATCGCCCCAAACCGACGACCTACTATACCTTGAGCCCTCAGAAAGACATGCCATTTTCGTTAAGCCCCCTATCACACCAAACTAGTTCTCACTACGTTCTCGAAAATGTTTCCAAACGGGCTCAAACTGTGTGCGAACGGAGTTGAACGTAGTAGCAACTGTTTATGATCTGTTTAAGGACTTCGTGGACGGGCTCGGACTGGACAAAATGTCTATAATACGATCCTAGTTCGTTCATTAAAAGAGTCCACAATACGTACAACTCGTCTGTACCCCGCCCACAGTCAGTTCAAATCAAGTTCAGATCGGGCACATTTGACATTTCCAAGCAGTCCAAACCATTCTTACTAGTTGGCAACTTGTTCTAACAATTTTATAACTAGTTTATAACCCAACCACCCCATTCAGAGACAGTTCAACTTGTCCTCATCTCGTTCTTAGTGAGTTCGAACGCGCTCATATCGTGTGTGTGCCATCTCGTCTTGGTTCGAGGGCTATACAAACCCAGCGCGTTCTTGCTAATTGATGCTCACCCACATCACGTTGTAACAATTTCCTAGTATGATTGAAGTACGGCAGTTCCGTTCGTAGTACGTCCATCTCGTTTTATAATTCTCTTTCATCCTGACCCTGCTAAAGCTATTTGTGGATATTTGTCTTTATTTCAGATATTCTAAAATAATTATACAAGTATTTAAAGATGAAGTTGAGTTCTGGTCATGCGATTGCATTGTGAAAGAACGGTGTGGAATCGACCAGAAAAGATTAATCATCTAGCATATAAAAATTTGTGTGTTTTGCAAGGTTCTGGAATCCTCAAAAAGATAAGAAATTTGGTAAAGTTACAAACACTGTACACAGAAAGATGTATATGGGACTACACGAACACGTGGCGTAAAAAACCTCCCCACCCCACCCCCGAGTTTTACGATAAACATGACATATTTAGAATATGAATGCATTTGAAGAGCCATGCTTTTCAGGGAACATGTCTTATCTGATGTTCTTCCACACCTGCATTATAACCAATTATAAAGTTCACGAATTATTTTTCACCTCTTCCCATAACTCAACCTTCTCTTTAAGTAGGATTTTGTTTTCCTTGATTCGAAAATACAAAACAATGATAGTTTATGTTATAATCTTTGCCTTATACTACCCTAGCGTTCTCCGTAGATCATGCTCATAATGATGCTGTTGTCATTGATTGTTTTTTTAAGTAAAACCACGTACCAAATAGATCAGATAATAAAACTAGGAATTAGGAATTGGCACATATTTCTGTCGATAACAATCTTATTCAACAATATCTAAACACCTGAGGCACTTTGAAATATCAAAGCTATTATTATATCTTTATTCTATCAAGATTATAATCCTTAGGTATTTAGAAATTGTAACGTGTATTGGTTCCCACGTCAAACGGATATATACGTAAATATCATTTCTTACGAAACCTTAGTTTAAGATAATGTCTTTATGATTAGAGATTTGTTATATATATATTTTTTTATTATTATTCTCCGTAGACGAAAAATGCATCATTGATATATATAAACAATACATTGTTCTTTGATTTATGCCCGGTTATTTTATAACCGGGCATGGTGGCTCAGTCGTTAGAGCGCCCGCCTCATGAACGGGAGGTCGTGGGTTCGAACCCCGGCCGAGTCATACCAAAGACTTATAACAATGGGACCTTCTGCCTTCTAGCTAGACGCTCAGCATTATTAGATTGGAGAAGGGTAGTAATAACATATTATGTTATGCAGGGCCCGCTGGAAGAACAGTTTCATAACTGAAGTGGCTACCCTGGGTAAATAAAAGTTATTATTATTATTATTATTATTTATTATTTCATATTTATATGTAACCAGGCACCACAAACTACAAAAGGTATTAAGGTGTTATTTTTAGTTAGACCTCAATAAAGAATTATTTGGTCGAGTTGATCAACTTTGGGTTTTCACTTTCTCCTATCTAAATTCAGAAATTTAAAGCACCACACGATCACACGTAGTTTTTTTATAGGACTTTTTTCTTCTTCTTCAATTTTTGGTGAGACTCCGGCCCCTGGTCTCATCATTTCAATCTCCCATAAAAGAGTGAGCTTTTGCATTGATACCTAGACAAATTGAATAACAGGAAAAACAGGATGTATATCATCGATGTGCCAAGTTTTAAGGCAATCTGATGATTCTACACATTAAAGATCACAATCACATGCAATCACATGACCAGAACTCAACTTCATCTTTAACTTCTATTTTCTCTTTTGTTCCTTTTCACAATACCCCAGGCAGTCAGAGTGACAGACTATAGGCTTTAAAACTATGTTTTACTTCTAAAGTAACGTTCTTTTTGCAAGGCATTCTTCTTATGTTTCCATTGGGTTAGGAACATCCAACCGTGATGAGTTATTTTTCATGTTTGAAGATAAAGGTGAGTTCTGGGCCCCGTCTTACAAAGAATTGCGATCGATCGCAGTTTTGAAACAACGGTTCTCATTGGTTGATAGTGCGCGTGCTGTACAATACGCGCATGTAACGATGATCTTGATAGGCCATTGCCATGTTGAGATTGATATCAACTCTTTGTAAGACGGGGGCCCTGGTCATGCGATTGCATTGTGAAAGAAAAGGTGTGGAATTGATCAGAAAAGGTTGATTATCTAGCATATGAGAATTTGTGTGTATTGCAAGGTTCTGGAATCCTCAAAATGATAAGAAATGTTCCCTGAAAAGCATGGCCAAGTCTTGGTAAAGTTACAAACACTGTACACAGAAAAATGTATATAGGACTACACGAATACGTGGCGTAAAAAAAATACCCCCGAGTTTTACGATGAACATGACATATTTAGAATATGAAGGCATTTGAAGAGCCATGCTTTTCAGGGAACAGGGCTTATCTGATGTTCTTCCACACTTGCATAATAAGAATGATAAAATTCACAAATAATTTTTAACCTCTTCCCAGAACTCAACTTCTCTTTAAAGTAGTCAACCGAAGAATCAAAAGTCTTTTAAATTAACGCAAAATTCATATCATTGCGAAGGGAAAGCCTAATTCAGCGGTCGTCCGTAGAGCGTAAAGATTCGTGACGTAGACATGCGATACACAGTTAGCCACCAACCGTTTTACGCCTTTCCATGATATCTTCATGATTTTTCAGCAAATTATTCGTGTTTTTCAAAAGGAAATCTTCTTCCATATATAACTTGTCCACAATTATCAGTTGTCGGGAATTATTTCCAAATCAGACATATTAAAGCTAAAAAGTAATTTCTTGTAAATTCTTGGTGGTTTTGTAGTGCTCGGTTACATATATGAACGGTCATGGTTTCATGCTTTGGAACAAATATTCATGCCACCATGTGGGTAAGTATGCGTTTGTGTTTGTGTTTGGGAGAAAGGGTGCATGTGCGTGTCTGAGTATTCGTGTGTGTGTGTGTGTGTTCGTGTGTATGTGTGTTTGTATTATGTCTGCAGTCCCATATAATGATCTTTATGTGCATTTTATCCCACTCTATATGGACCTTATATGGATTTTGATGATTGAGACGAATTAAATTCAAAACATCAAATTTTGTTCTCAATAATTTCTATATGTTTCATTTAATTGAAGAGATTGTAACATAAAAGAAGATTCCTCGGCAAGGTTTTCCCTACTTTCTACTTAGATAAGACTCGTCTTGCTACTTGGAATATTTTGACCAAGATGATCGACAGATCATAAACCTAGATTGTCAGGTAACCGCCTTTCTAATATACCGACATTGAAAGCAAACATCTCGGGAAAGAAATTAATGACTATTGAATTACGAAAGTTCTGCTGCGTCATATAGTATTCAATTGAACCAAAATGCATGAAGAAATTTATCCGGCAGCAATCATTATTCTACGTTGCCGGGAGGGGGGTATTTAGCCTAGAATGATTATTCTCAAAATGGAAGAGCAGTTTACGCTTAGAATTTGTATTTATTATATAATATTATAGCTATTGTTAAGACGGAAAATTGTGATAATGTCACTTTTCGCTTTAAAATAGTCACAAAGAAACGATAATTTAGAGTTTCGTGCACCTTCCTTGCTACTAACCAACTTAGCTCAAATATGTCTGGGCCATAACTCGACTTAAAATCGATTAAAAAATGCATTGTATATTCAGTGTTGCTGCAGTTACTAAAGGTTGATTAAAGGAGCTACGATTAATTTGAAGGAAAGACGTTTAGTGTTATATGGGATTTACAATTATTGTTATATTTTTGTAACTTTTGCTTTATGTTACCGGATCCCTAAGCAATTTTTTGTTTTCCTTAAAATCTGCAAATACTTTGTTTATTTATATAGACAGTAAAGTCATTGTGGCACGGCAACGTATTCCAAAGGTTAGTATAAAAATCAGGTAAAATTCGGGCCTGTGTATAAAAATCGCTAACATTGTGTGGTCAGAAATGAAAAGGGGACATGAATATAACTGACATAAAAAACTGAGAATAGATACACTAGTCCTCCGATAGAAGCACCATATCAAAATTTTACTTTCATGTCTTTTGATTTTCAAATTTATAAAATTTATCCACGGACGATATTCATCAGAATAGATGGCCAGCTAAAGCACTGTCTGTTAGTAATTTTGACGGTTTCTATTGTTTGTTTGTCTATTGACATTTATTTTCTTCTGTCTCAAATTTCTTATTTGATCTTGAATCCAAAACCATGAAAATACCCCCCTCCCCCTTTTCGTTTCAAGTGTTTCCAACAGATGATAACAGT
Source organism: Hemicentrotus pulcherrimus (assembly GCA_003118195.1). Taxonomy (NCBI): domain Eukaryota; kingdom Metazoa; phylum Echinodermata; class Echinoidea; order Camarodonta; family Strongylocentrotidae; genus Hemicentrotus; species Hemicentrotus pulcherrimus. The sequence goes on from BEXV01000887.1 coordinate 80,212, forward strand.
CGGACAGAGCAATTTCCTGTCCTTGGTTTGCCCTCCTCTCTTTAAGGTCATTCATCTCTTCTCGATTTCTCTCCGCGAGGAATTTTTTTCCTTCTTCGGTAATCTTAATAGAACAATTCAATATACAATCAGTGGACTTGCCTGCGGACGTTTATTTGACAAAGATGGTGAAGAGTAGACTTGCGACTGTGTTGGAATTAAATAACAGTTCGCTCCATGACATTTTCATCATGACACACAGTCAAGTTTGTTAGATCTGTAACGAAATCGGAAAAGGCGACGTTCCTTCTTTTCACTGCCGTTGATACGAATCTTATGAATACCCATATTAAATAACATGTTAATGTGGGCGCGTGCACAGAGTCAATAACACTCAGGGTAGACATCATTTTATTTTTTGTTAGTAATGTTGAATTTATGGAAGAATGTGATAGCTTCTTGTTGATATGGTATTCAACTCTTTGAAACCATCTTTTTTTGGATAACCTAATGACGAATTCCTCTCTTGCACGTGACTTTAAACATTTCCTATGCATTTGTAGTAGATTTATATCGATTTAACATCTTTAATATGATGCATGTAATTATAGAGTATACGATGTCATGTATCTGACATGCTAATTAATCACTTGAATAGGCGTAAAGCCTTCGAGTCGGGGAAAGGGCGAGTAAACTAGGGGCTATATCCAACAATCGAATTTATAAAAAACTTTTTAAAAAAAAACGTCACTCATTCGGGTAGCATGTTACCAGAATATGACATTTGTGTATATTATTGATTGTATATTAAAAGGACAAAACAATATATTTACTATAATAGTAAACATATATTTTGATAGACATTGGAAAGTTTTGTATTCAGACCCCCCCCCCCCCCCCCCNNCCCCCCCCCCCCCTGCTGTAGAGAAAATAAATGATCCTACTCATGCGGTAGCTATGTCAGATACTGTTCTCGTAACAGTATGATGGTGACCGGTCACTACATGCAATTCTTCGCTCAATGTATTCACCTCCATAACTATTACCATTAATTTTCATTGCATCTTCTTTGGAACTACTTTTCTAATGCTGTAAACAAAATACCTTCTCAATAAAGAAGATACAAGTGAAATTGTTTAATATTCGTCTTCTGCTTGTGGTCATAGTGGTTATCGATTAATAGAAGCAAACTGAATGTGGGATATTCATGGTATCATGCAGACTTCATATCGAATTGCATAACTTGTCGAAATTGAAAATATCGCTATTGATTGTGAGAGAGCATAATCGTCAAGAAAATGTGGAAGATAAAAGCCACAACTAAGCTGCCGTAGTGGAAAACAGGAGGGGATGATGGAGAATGAGAATAGAGAGATAAGAGGAGCATGATCAGACCTGAAAAAAAAAAGATTCAGACGCACGCACGCACGCACACACACTATATATAGGGGAAGAGAGAAAGAGAGAGAGAGAGAGAGAGAGAGAGAGAGAAGTAAAGAGGTAGAGGTATGAAAAAAAGACAAAACATGAACAACAGAGTGTGGTTGAAAAAGAGAGAAAGTGAAGCGGGGACTATATGAAAGAATGGGTAAAGAGAAAGAGTCATATATTCAGAGTGGTGAGAGAAAGGAAGGAAGGTAAGAGGATAACAATATGAGAAAATGAGAAGATGATTTGGGGTCTCAGAAAATGATGTAGAGAAACCGAGGCTGGCAGGAGCAAAATCCTGCACAGCTATTAATGTGACACAACATATCAATGAACAAACTCAGTTGATACGTTTAGATTTTGAGAAGTAGAAGGGTGAGGAGATTCAAAAGGATAATAAGGAACTATGAAAAGAACACTGAAGGTAAAATGGGGAGAAATGGATGGTGGTTAGAGCGAAATCCTTAGCAGATTTAGTCCAAATATGTAAGGAGTTTAAGAGACTTATAGGAGATCAAAGTAGTGAGAAGCAGGATGATATAGGGAAATACGAAATAAAGATCCTGCATAGGATTCAAAGTGAGACAACCAATGGATCAATGAAACAAAGCCAATGGGATATTTCAGTGGATACGCTGAGGGTTCAGAAAAATGCAAATACAGGAAGAATCATGTCCATTGGGAGTACAGTGAAGCATACCCTTGGTCGTTTGCATTGCTCTCAATCTACAAACTCAATCGTCTTGAAAAAACATCTTACTTCAAGCGCATCGTGCAAGTGCCTTGACCTACATCATATTCTGAAGTTAACCCTTTCAGTACTGTCTGCAGAACTACGTGTATGACATCATAGGAAGTTGGGATCTTTGTGAGCGAGAGGGTTAGTTCTAAATAACTCTTTTGCATGCAATTATTAATACGTCGTGAAAAGTGAAACGGATCCGCAGTATCCAATAAAAATAACATGCGCATTTCGTTAGTTATCATTGTTATATGTGCACCGCAACTAAAATAAACTGCATTTTTTAAGACGGATAATTGTTCTGAATCGTTTTGTTATCATGGTCGTTATGTATGTGCACCGTAACTTTGAAATGAAAAATGAAAAATCATATTATATTTTCCGAGCTGCATTAGATGCTGATAATGAGGCGCCACAAGTATGATCTCTGAAAAAAAAATATTAAATGTACTTTGCTTTTAAAGCAAAGTACGTTTCATATTAAAACTGCATGATCAAAACGGTCAGATTTGGGGTTTAAAACGCTCGCGTTCCGCTAAAAGTGTAATATACGGTCAAACAATCGATGCAATACTACACAACGTCAGTTTCAAGATCATGTCGTATGCTGAGAGCTCTTAATTGGTGCTTTCCTCAATACATCTTAAGAGGACTTCACAGGGGGAGCCAGTGCAATTAAAAGACGTAATGTATAGTCTAACTCTGCTACTTTTGAGATGTTAAAACACCGTATTACGACCTATGAAACTACAAGCAGATTATAATTGTACTGCCAATGAAATTATTAAAGTGATACATTGGTCCGTTTCCTCTATTGCACCCATTTTTTGTAAATATTTTTTGAATATTTCGAATTCTGCAGGAAATTCTCGAAAGTTTGTAGGATATACAACCTAATAAGATTAAGCCCTCTTTTACCAATGTCATTCTTTAGAGCATAATAAGCTTTATTTTGTGCCAAACATGTTTCTCCAATGTCGGTAATTACTTGTAGAAATCCCATGCCCCC
>BEXV01000887.1:85947-112552 GCA_003118195.1 Hemicentrotus pulcherrimus
AGGGGGATATTGTGGTCACAGGTAAAGGGTTTATCTTTTAGTAAAGGCTTTATCTGTATTTTATGAAGAAAGTTTTAACAAGCTAAGAAATAGAATTAGAAACATTATTTTCCAGACAGCAGTACTTTTTTTGTTGAAAGAAATGTTGACTTGTTGTATGACAAAGGTAATTCGTTTGCTTTCTCTTGCTTATATCTTCCATTATAAAAAAGCGGAGAAGCAATAATGTTAGATGAAAAGGATTGGCTTTATTCAAGGTATAGGTTAAGCTCTTTTTAGTCCTTTCTTCTAATTTCTTTGACCTATCTTTGAAGTTCACAAGGGTTTTTTGGTAATTCAATCTTGGCAAAAGAGAACTAGACCTTCGAATTATTGCCCATTCAAGGAAAACAAAATATCACAGACTAAATTTAAATATAAACATCAACAACAGCGCCGTAGTTGTGAAACTGCCGTTTTAATTGCAATCGTGTGACAAATGAAATCTGAGAAGCATACCTGAAAGTTATTTCTGCAAGCAGCATTTTATATATCTCCCGGCTCATTTTGAACTTTTTATGGGCTTTAAAGAGGATATACATTACCGTTACAATAACATTTTTCATGATCCATATCCGGCCGGCCCACGAAAGACCACGAGTAAACAGAACCCCTATCTCCGGCATCCCCTGGTTGGTGATACTAGAGATGATGTCGAAGTTCATCATCATCCGGACGCCGCGATAACATGGCGATGACGAGTTGGCGAGCACGGGAAATCGATCAGGGCGCCATATTTTGTTTGTGGAGCTGTCACGTCGAGGGTTCCTTAACCTGTTTCTAGGGCTATTGTCGCTGATTGGTCCAAGGACAATGGCCGTAATGACAAGAACACTTGGTGATAATAAAGATATAGGTTCTTGTGTCATCACACTGATATCATGAACATAGATGATCTCCATGGATGAAAGGAAAAGGGTGACCTCCATATACTCCTTGAAGCGTTGTTCACATCTAAAGCCACAGACCAATCCGAATCTGTATAGAGAATGTGGTCTCTTGAGTCATCACCGTGATATCATGAACGTACATGAAAGTAAAATCCGAGCCTTGTGAGAGGCTCATTTGTATGAAAGCAGAAAAAAAAAGATAAACGAAATTACGCAAGTTCGAAATAAATCGAACAAATAGTAAAGGATTTTGAATGTTGGAAATAATTGGGATATTACTATAGCTATGCGAATCTCAAATTGGCGATTTTGTCAGTGGTTTTGCAATGTAGTCTACAGACAACTCTCCCATTTTTCATATACAAAAATATCATTGATTGCTTTTTTCACTCATGTGCCTTATCCCTTGAGGCACTAGTCAAAATATAAAGGATAGGGTTTTACCATAGGTCCTCTAAAAAGAAAAGACTTTCCTAGTCATAAATTGTGAAGAAATGAAATTTGAGTCATTTTGTGTGTAGGGGCGAATTGGGGAAATTGCTCGGCACCATACATCATATATTAAAAACCTGTTTTATTTCTTGTCCGTTTGTGCTCAATCTTTCGCCAGTCTATTTCTCTCATTTTATAGTGAAAGCAGCTTGATGTAGATTTGGATTATTTTCTTTTATTTTCCGGCGTGAGTAATGGCCTTTAAAGAGAGACATAGAATGAGAGAGAGAGAGAAAGAGAGAGAGAGAGAGAAAGAGAGAGAAAGAAAGAGAGAGAGAGTGTGGAGGGGGCAGTGCAAAAGCATAATTCAGGTACAAGTGTGAAAAGATATTATGCTTACCGTTCGCATCATTTGCACCCAAATTGTATTTATATGGGAAAACCATAATTGGTATATATATTATAGTCGGTTGAGAATGTCCCATAATAATTGACAGCAAGGTGGAGAATGAAAACTACATGGTACAACAAAAGGTGATCAAAATGAATGTGTGCATGTTTTCATTCATTAGCATTATGTAGCCTGAACTTCTTATTTAGGGGTGCTAAAATGTACCCTTAAGAATCACCAAATGAGCCGCGACCATATCTATCACAAGCCTGTCCGTACAACTTTCCAACAGGTGTGAACAAAATACGTCTCGGGCAATTAATGTGCTAAGAAGAAAAACAAGTCAAAACTTTGAATAACTTTGTTTCAACGTAAACACCTTAACAGGTAATTTGGGGGTGCAAAGGTGCTCATTGCAGTAGTACCCCTAAGGGGTTGGGTGCGCTCCACAATCATGCATGCAATTTTCGGAACCTTAAACAAGGGTCTGGTTGAAAACCTTTGAGATGTTTACCTCTAAACAAGTCCCTTTATAGGGGGTCGCAAGTTTTACCCTTACGCCTTAGTGTAATGGGATCGCATCCACAACCAAGGATGTAATCTTTACAACCTTTCCTAAGGGTGTGATTTGTGCACCCTCGTGGTTTTTAACTTAATAACACTAATAGAGGTGATGATGCATTGGGTATGTTGTACGATTCATGATAGTTTTGTAAAGAGGGAAAACAAAAAGAAGAAGAAGTAGTAATGGCAGTAGAAGAAAGAAAGAAGAAGAAGATGAAGACAAAAAAGGGAAAATGAGGTGAGGCTGAAAATGGAGAAGAAAAGGAGAGGAAGAGGAGGTAGTAGAAGAAGACAACATGAAGAACATTAATGAGAAGGTGAAGATGGAGCAGAAGAAAGACAAAAGGAGTTGTGTTAATTAAGGACACGAAAAAGGTCTTGCAAATACCATGTCGTTACTGTATGGTAGGTTTTGTCTTATTGATGTATTGTTACATTTATCACATTAACAATTAGAGCGAAGGACGGAAATTAATTGTCATCTTGATTCCGAGCAGTAAATTGCTGACTTGCTGATACAAAACGCGTGTCAATTAAAGAAGTTAACTTCTTTAGACGAAATCCGAAGGTAAAAAGGAAACATCACAGTTGATCGTCCTTTCGCAGTTGCTACCTTGCCAGCGGAAGCCCATGGAGGACGATTTCAATCAGTTATATGTCCTGATCTGACACTTTACGTAATGAGAAACAAGATTATATCATTCAGGTTATTAGGGGGTGTCGTCCAAATCGCCCCATTTTGACATCATAACTTCCGTGAAATATCCTAAAGGTTGATTCTGTCGCGACAAAACCTGACATAGTTCTTCAACCTAATTTTCTTGCTAGAGGAACAACAAATTGAAATATCTCGATTAACACAGTGTAAACTTAGAAAGACAGAATTAGGATGTTCGTGACAGCTAATCTGTTATCATATCTCCTCATTCCAATCTCCCGCAGAATCAGCTCAGAAAGCGGGTTTATACTGTTTTTGTTTTCCCTTCTTCTATACATATATTGTTCTATACATATATTCTGCTCTTGCCTACCAAACTTGAGGCCAAAGTTTTGGAGAATTAGTCGGCCCAAAATATGACTTAGAAGACCCATACATCTTTGTTTAAAATAATTGTTTGAAATTAAAGATCATATATTATAATAACAATTAACGTGCAATTTCCCGCTAAGACAGCCTCGTATCCGGAGAAGTTGAAACAAATTCAAAACGAATCGTCTATATTTCCAAGAATTCCGGTTTGGGTATAAGAAATTTCATTCAATTGCCGTTATTTTGTTATCAACTTAATAATCCTCTGGACAAAGAGTTTGTTTCGCGTCACTAATCTGAGAGTACAGGCAAAAGAAAACTTAAGCGTAAAAAGGTAATGCACACATTGTTACCGATATTCTGTTTCATTTAATCATGATATAAACTATATGGAAAACCTTTTTGTTTTACATGTGTGATACATGTGGAATTCAAGGCTAATTAAATCATTTTCAAGATTGAATATTACGTTTGCTGATAATTGAAAACAAATCTTTTTATTCATAGCATAAGAAACGCTGTCATTGGAAACGGGTATCGTTTTTTAACAAAAGAAAATATTACATATATATTAAACTTATTTTTCAATTGTCGTTTGCACTTGCCATTCACTCGATAGTGAGAAGGAGAGTCACGATTGTGATTTGCTGTATTTAGATTTACTTCCAGCTCGATAAAATGATTTATGTTTCAGTTTTCAAAATAGTCAAGCGGTCACTCACAGGAGAAGCAAATGTTAGAACATCCCGAGGGAATATATCTGGTTGGGTGCGAGTTTGAAGAATAGCGGACCAATAATTTGATCGACATTTGTGGCATAGAATATGAAAAGGAAAAGGAGAAGAAGTAAATGTATAAAGGATAAACAGTGTGTTCACTTTATGGCGTGCGAGAGCTTAGAAACTGAAATCGAAATCGATGTATGAAGGGGGAAGGACATAGACAATAAATGCGTTACATTGATGATTGGCTTGATATGGCGGCATAGAGAAATAGAATAAGAAATATAACAGAAATCACAAAAAGGGGAGGTTGAATAGGAAGTGAGTGCATGGACAAAGCTACCAGGACTGGCGAATGAGGGCATATATATATATATATATATATATGAAAGTTAGAAATGCCAAAAACATGACTATGACGACATGGCAACATTTATGTCTTGTGTATAGTATGTGAGTCTGCAATAGTTTGGTATTTTTATTTCTTTTAATTTATTAACCTAGTATCTATCTATTCATTTATTCATTCGTATAATCATTATTTATTTTTTATTTAATCCTTTTTAATCTTTCAATTAAGGAAAATAACATTTAATTATATATTTTTCTTTTTAAAGACAATTTCAACATGGAGCCCTTGTAAAAATACGAAGTGAAGAAACCCCATAGTTCCCTGATTAAATGACCATACCACGGTTCTTATTTCTGCAAAATCGTATATGTTTCTTTAATTAGAGACATCTCATATTGTAATCGCGATATTCTCTATTCCTGTGTTTCGCTCATCTCTCGGTTCGTTTATCACCGGCCTGCGGAATTAAGACCTCTGAAAAAGAAATAGTTGTCATGTATCCACCCACATCTGGATCAATCATCTCTCACGCTTTTCAAATCAGTGAAATCGAGCTAAAGTGAGATACTGTGGAAGGAAGAAGGTTTTATTTTAAGCCCTAGGCCAAACCTACTCGCTTTCGTTCTTAAAAACTGCATTGTTTCCGGTAACGGAGGAAGATAAACTGGAACTATACGCCGTACAATGTTTGAATTACCTCGTAACCTCTCAAACTATCAATCATAGCCTCCGCGAGTCATACCTCTCTTTTAAAATGTAAATCACGAAACTACAGCTACTGGCTACAGAGAGGATATTTTTGCATTAGCAATCTTGAGGCCTTCTGAAATGTGCCAACATTACGCACCATGTTCACGAGAATGTTTTCGTAAAAAGTCTTTCCAAATGTGTTATAAATTTATAATAATTAGTGAGCTGTTATCCCAATTTTTGAAATTTTTTCACAGAGCTTAAAAGTGTAAAATCTGTTTTGTATTCTTCTTTCTGTTCATGATCTATTGGGATGGCAACCCAATAGGGATGACCGAGAAGATAGACAGGTCAGCGGGTAAACAGAAGACAATTTCGCTCCTCTCAAACAATATTGACTCAACCCCTTATGTCGTCCATTTATCTCCCCAGAGGGCCACGTTCTCATGTGGAAGTCAGCTTTTTAAACTTTGACAAATTATTGGTTCTATTATCATTATCATTATTATCATTATCAATGTTCTTTACTTTATTATTATAAAAATTATGTTGTTGTTGTTGTTACTTTTACAATTCCTACTATGATCATTATCATAATTGTCGTAATTTCTATTTCAAAAGATTTCATTAAATAATCCACAATATACTTTATACTTGTAGAGACCAGGTAAAAGGAACCGAGTACCCAAAACTGTGCTATCATATATACTTTGCTGAAATAAGTTTCATAAGTCTCAGATCAACAGGAATAAAAACACTTTTAAATGGAACTTTAAAAAGATTTTATCTTTCAACTAGAGGAAACGTTAAATGTTTAAAAGAAAAAAAATAAGATTTAATATAACTCAAAATCTATGAAAATAATTGTCCTCCCAGTGCGCAAGACACATTACGAGAATGTTGGTAAGTGCATTATGCGTGGCGCCATTTAAGCACCACGTGACGAAGGACAACAAATTAAATGAATGCTTTTTCCACCACTGCTAGACTCTCATGGGTGTTCTGACTTTTGTTGTTGTCGTAATAATGCCCTCACATTAAATCAAAAGTTTAGTAAGTGAAACATCAGAAGATGATGACATTTGCGGTCAGACATGATCTGGTGTGCCTTCTTCATCTTTCTCGTTTCGTCACGTGACGAAAGAATTTGAAGAAGTGGATAAGGAACGGCTTTGATTGCACAAGGTTAGTGTTTGTATAATAGAAGGAACTCAACGTGTGTGTTCCGTCGTTGTGATGATGTTTGTTTGAAATCAATTTCCGCTTTGACTGTCGACCCGAAATATATCCGGCTCTTAAACTTGAAGAAATGCGTGGAGTGGCTTGATCTGCACGACATCACAGTATATCAAGTCATCAGATTGTAAGTATGGCACTTAAATCATACCTGCGTGCATGAACAACACGTATGGGTCATCGCCACCTCCGCTTTCATAGAAACAAAATATTCGTTTGATGACCAGCATACCTGGTATCCCTTCCAACTAGAGATGCAAATAATTATAGTCTTACATGTAGTCCATGAAACGTTGTTGGGGTTAGGGTGTCATAAAGGTTTTGTTTTAAGTACAGTAGTGATAACTTTCGTGCTGTGTCTACAAACCCCCTAGACAATTTCAGCAAGCTTGTTAACGATGGGCAATTTCTTTTTTTTTTTTCTTTTTTAAACGTGACATTTGTAAATTCTTTTAACAGTGCTATTTAAGATGTCACTCTAAATCAAGATTCACTCATTTGATGACATATTTTAATACTCTTGCATTTCATACATCATCTCTATCCACTACAATAGTACACTCACGCGCCCACACACACATACACACACGCACATACGCATACACGAACCCACACATTTACCTACGCTCTCAGCTCATATGATTGTTTCATGTGGAATAGTTATTATGAAAAATAGAATCATAATTATTATCGTTAACACCATTTTTATCGCAATTTATACAGATTTAGTGAATGATGTATTCGCGTATACACACTCACTCACACTATCCCGCGCACACATAATCAGCGTACAGGGATTATAGGCCTAGACACCGAGGAACGTTGTAATCATTGATGATTTTGCGGGAGTCTTTTTACGCTTCTGTGCCAGAACTCAGCCACAGTGATTGAGATGCAGGCAGCGAGGCTTGCGGTAAAACGTACCAAGATCACATATCACTCTTTAAACAGTTGCTTAAGTGGAAATAATTATCTGCTCAACCTTAGCCAACAAAAATTCAAGCAGGAGAACAGCAGTAGGGAAATGTGATTTAATCTACGCAATCAATATTCTCTCATTTCCTTTCGCATAATCTACATATACATATATAATGATTACATTCGTGTGATTTTATGTTTATCATATTAAGAAATTTGCTTAGAAGAAAAATGAAACAGTAAAAAACCTTGACACTATTACACATTTATGGAAACACAATCTTTTCCCTGTATTTCCCTTAGTTTGGAGTATAACGAAACACTTGAACACATTCGCAAGTACTTTCAAAATATCATCTCAAGTTCAACTTAAATACCTTATGGTATATCCTATATAAATCATCTTCAAATTATGTAATACCTCTTTGTTATGTTTGCTCTTAGTTAAAGGTGATGGATAAGACTGTTGAAATTGCCTTAAGTTGATTTTTCGAAAAATTTTGGCTATTGTTTTATTGACTGATTTCATTTTGCAGTCTGGAATGAATATTGACTAGCAGCAGCATCATCAAATTCTGATTTGAGTTAATGTGAGGGTTTAACTTTTTTGTCGTCTGCAACACATTTCCGCAATCGACCAGACGAAATTTATCTCAAGCAATCATTCAAAGCATTATACCTAGTCAATATAACAATTTTGCAGCTTGGAAGAAAATAAAGGAGTGTATGTCTCAATATCCTCCCCGCTTTTATAGTTGACTCGTCTTGCCGCCAAAACTGAAGTACCTATAATGTAGTTTTCTCTCAAACGTCTGGTCCGAATTTGAGGAGGAGTATAACCAGCCTCATAGCGCTGCAAATTCGATCGTATCAATTGTCGTCAAATATATATAATTCTATCTTTCTTTTAAATTCCGCTTTCCATATGGCGTTTTTTTTTAACTCTTGGCATTATCTAGCTGTTGCACAAAAGCCACCCAAAGCTTTATTTGGATTGAGAAAAAAAACACACACACATTCTGAGTTTATAGGCCTGCAGATGAGATAGCCAAAATAGATAATAAAATAAGAAAGATGATAAAAAGAAAACCAGATATAATAAAAATGAAATGGCCACAGGAGTGCTATCGCGCCTTTCATTTTTAAATCAATGAATCTTATGACACCATTAAAGTATATTCTCCAAAGGTGGTTCTCCAAGGGCGTTTTCTTTTTTGCTCTCAACGATGTTTCTGAACGGGCCTACTTTTAGATATAAATTGTGACAAAGGTTATGAGGAATGATAATCGTAAATAAATATATGAAGTAACTGTACGTGCCCAAAAAACAGTATTATCTGTATTATTTTGTAATAAACGGGCCTACTTTAAAAAAAAAAAAGGAATTGTGACAAAGGTTACGAGGATGGATAATCGTAAATAAATATATGAAGTAAATCTACTGCCAAAAAACAGTTATATTTGTATTATTTTGTAATAAAGTGCTGGAATAAGTTGTACTTTGGGGCAGTACTGTGGGGCAGTGATCTGCATCAAATAATAATTTTCCTTTTTTTCACATCTGTTTAGAGGGCGTTAAAATGAGTTAATAAGAGGAATTTCCTTTTCCTGAACTATTTGTTGTCACAAATCGGCTTTTGTAACTTTTTTAAAACATCTGTTGTATTTGTCCGGTTTTGTGATCACATGATGCATATTTTGTCATTCTACACTTCATAACACTTCTTTTTATGTATAATTCTGTTGCATACCGTTTTAACCAATGGATATAATATAAACAAATTGTATGACAGATGAAATTCATTTTTTCTTTAATAAAACAGGATTTTTATTAAAGATCAATTTTGCTATACAAGTAACATTCTTTATTGTCAAGAAGGTTTTCGAAACTTATTCACAAATACTCAAACGAAACAACATCCTGTTTTTCTCCTCCGCGCAAGAGAAGTATACGCCTGAATATAAAAAGGGTGGTTCTATTCATGAAGATACCAAAAACATGTATGTGAGTAATTTCTGATTTCCTACTTTTATGCATGAACATAATTCAAGGATGAACCAATACAATGTCAGGGCGGAGTGGAATATTGATATAATCTGGTAAACTAGGGGGACCTAAATTAAAGAGTATTTCAAATCTTGCTTAACTTGTAAAACGTAAGCACGCATGCAGAATATATTTTCGGATGAATGTTGTTTTTAACCCAAAAATAAACTTGTTTTCAAAATCGTATTTCATTCGAGAACCTGCAGCCCACTAAGTGAATTGCGAAACAGTTAATGTGGAACAGTAACCCCCTCGAAAGACAGCATCAATCGAAAACATTCATGTGTCAACCGGGGTGGGGTGGTTGTACTCGATGGTGTTGTGAATGTTTTAACTTGTTTGTCAGAGAGTGTCATCTGTTCGTGTTATTCTATCTACAGACTCTGTTTCCGAGGCCGGGCGCGCCCTTCCGTCCTGTCTCGCGCCATTGAAAATCCTCTGGCGTGCGTTAGCCGGTAATGGCGCCGCATGCATGCAAGCTCACGTTTCAGACAATCCATCGTTATTGAGAGAACACATTCGTCCCTAGTTGATTGATACCGGTATCAATTTATTCCCGGGGGAGAGGATCGACCAAGGGGGGATTTTTAGAAAAATCGACACAAAATTACGTAGATATAGGTGAGCCGAGCTAGATATGCGTGCCTTTGAAAAGAACTGCAAACCTTGTCTCCGGTCCGTCAATATCATTGTTGTTCATTCCTGCATTCATGCATTGGATATATCCGGGGCAAATTGAGCAAATCCAAATCAGTAAATTCACACTGGCAGTCCAACGGATGAATGGAATAATGAATATATATTCACAATAACTATAGAATGTTGCTTTTTTTGTACCTTAAGGTGAGAATCAAACATATTCGTTCTCTTAAAGATAAGTATTGCCTAGAATAACATGAATACATGTAAAGGAATGCTGTGATCACTGCATTAACTAAATCGGACAGATTTCTCAAAACTGTAAAAACACGTCTCATTAAACTTATTTTCCTGGCTCGCTCCAAAAGAAATATTTCACAGCAGCAGAGATTCAAGTAGCCATTTTCTTCGTGTATTGATCATAAAGTATCGTATTCACACGTAGTTTCAATACAGAAAATATGTCATGACGTCTTTTCTTTTTGAAGAAAGGAGGTTTGTCACTGCATAACAGAGACAGAGCTAAGCAAACATCGTACCTGTTGACATGGTCCAGTGTTAGATGTTTCAAATGACATGACTAATGCGTAAGAATGATGATTTCGAAAAAAAAGTCTTTCCTCCTTTATTGTGCTTTTTGAGAGAGGCATTTGTGTTTAAACTTCTAAACACTTAAAAATGGAGATTTACATTTGCTCAACTAAAGGTTACGGATCCGGTATTATAAAGTGGGGGTGCAAATTAGTAGTCTTGGAAGGTTCAATAATGGTGCAAATTTGCACCGCCACTTAAGTGTAAATACCCAGCATGAAAAAGTAAACCTCTTGCTGTGCACCATACTTGAATGAACATATTTCTTTCATAATTTTAGAATAATAATAACTTTTTTCCAGGAAATATTTCAGAAAACAGTTTCTCAGGAGGATCCTTGAATTTGTGAGGCGAAAAACTTCAGATAATATTTCAAAAATATTTTGGGGATTCAAATTTGCATTTAACCGCTACTCTCATATTGCCTTCCTTTGATCAAATGACTTTGTTTTTAGTGTTGGACTTTTTGTAAAGAGTATACATTTGCATTTTACTTGTCCTATGATGTTGCATCCTTTGGGTTTTTTGTGTTCATGTATAGCGCTGTACCTTTTTTGTTAGTGTAGATGGTTCCTCAAAGTTGAGGTGGCACAAAGTAAAAATTATTTCAGTACAAAGACGCTTGAGGAACTAATCATGAATATTTCACGAATGTTACTGTACAAATTATGTCCTCTATTGATTTTTCACCAGAAATATCGTGTCAATTGTTTGGCCATTAACCCAACTAAATTCCTCAGTTTATACAAACACATACAACAACTTCTTGCCTCTGCAAACCAGTTCATGACATAATGTCTCCGTAATGACGGAACAGAACATGAATCCACTATTAGGTATTGCAAACACGTCTATAAGTATGTGTCGCCTTAATTCAATAACCATTTTCTAAATGGATTGCATTGCATCTTGACTTGTCATGGAAAATTAATGGCTTCCTAATTATGATACTGATGGATCACTCGGATCTATTCCAACCGCTTAACTACTCAATATTTCTGCGCTGGAATAGTAATGTTATAAAAAGATGATATTCTGTTAATGTAGGCCAGGTCTGTTAGAATGATCATGAGTGTTTCTGTATCAAGACATAGTATATGATAATTATTTTACAGTATTTGATATATCATAGTAGGTTTGCGTTTTAAGACCTGGGACGTTGAGTGTTAGAATCATCAAGCTATTAACAATATTTGGAACATAAAAGTGCCATCCGTTGTACTGTCGGTTGTAATTCAATGTGACATATTAATTGTGAAGTGACTGTTCATTTGGCATGTTTGTCGCAATTATGCTTCTTGGTGTGGCGCAGAGGAGGGACTCCAAAAGGGGAATGGAACATAAGAAAAAACTAAGATTGATCATAGGAGAATAAGGACGTTTGATCTCGGAAGAGTAATTAGTTGGTGAGAACGTCGAGAACAACAGACGGACAATAGATAAAACAAATATTATATAACCCTACAAGGAATAAGTTTGGTCGATAACAATTTGACTTTGTGTAGTTTTTGGCGGAGTGACGGCGGTTCGGCGGAGAGAGAGAGAAAGAGAGAGAATAAAAGAGAGAGAGAGAGAGAAAGAGAGGGGCGGTTGGAGAGAAGATTTGATGAGCATGGTGAGAAGAGGTGATTAGTACGAGAGTATGAAATAATGAGAGAGAGAGGGGGAAGAGAGGGACAGAGAGAGAGAGAGAGAGAGAAGAGAGGGGACAGCGGAGAGAAAAATACGGAGGGGAAAAATAAAGGTATATAGGACGAGAAAAGAGAGATCGTATGGAGAGAGATGGACAGAATGGCCCTCTGTGATGTATGTTATGGTGGTACTTTGGAAATCCTCCTAAAGTCTCATTTATTTTGCTCGGTACAGTTTGATTTCATTTTAAGTGACCTTTTGAAAGCGCTACATCGTGAAGCAATGTGTGTAGAGCTTTTTAACTACAGAAGAAGAAGATTCACTTTATCAACATTTTGATGGATTGGATATGATAGGGGATATATCGATGACAAAGGGAGAAATCGTTCCCAGACGGGGAGGGAGGTGGATAAATTAACTAAATTGAAATGTAAGACAAAAAGGAAGATGAGAAACGCAAGATAGCAAGTGAGAGAAGACGAATTGGTGTTACGATTAAGAAAGACAGGAGAGGAAAAGAGGAAGTAAAATGTAAAGAGGTATTTACAAGTAGGCTAATGTCAACTTAATGGCGTCTATTACAAAAGAAATAGGATTGTGTAATGCGTTATTGCCAATTAATTAATAATACGTTATTGTTCGGAGCGCAACACAATCCTTTGTCAGAGGGAGGAGTTTATAAAAAAAAACATGGTGGGACAAGGAAAGTATGACCAATAAAGACGATTTGGAGAAAAGAAAAGATAATAAAAGGAGAAAACGGAAATAATTAAATGGAGGGCTGAAGCAATCGTGAAAAAAAATCACACATGTTTCATTCTCTCGCTTTCGAATAAGTAATTTGTTTTTGTAGACACTATATTATTGCGCGGGCGAGCTAAATCATATGTATTTAATATTCCACAAATAATTCTTTGCAAAACAACCCTTTATCATCCAACATTTCTCTATCAAAAGCTTATTTTTCTAAATCGAATTACATTAAAAAATAGAGACCTGTCGCCGTCGTTCGAATACTCGTTATATACATATCAACCGTTAAGTTTGTCTTCATTCCAACATCATACAGCCGAATTTTAAGGAATATTTCACAACAACTTTTTTCATATTAAAGACTCTCGAATGTGCACTGATTGGAAATTTTATAACTTTGAAATTCACGATATTGTTTATATTTGATAAATCTGCGGTTCGGACACCAGAGAATTAGATCAGTGGTGTTGTTATTTTGGCGTCAATAGTTATACCACATGCATTTAATTTAAGTTAGACACTGCACAAGTTAATTACTATTGGCTCGAAATGAATAGTTTCTATTTCCTCCTTCTGATATGAGGTTTAAACAAAAAAAGCATGGTCCAGGTACTTTCTGGCTGATACGTGTTTCCTAATGTTCGACTGTCATTTTTCAAGCGATTTGATCTGTGGGAGGAAAGACGTCTAGACAAAGCCTATTATATCACTGCATAAAATGGCAGCAATGATTTTTTTTAAAAATATAGAATCTGCTTATTTTGTTAGGTTTCATCGAGTCGTCCAAGACTCCCGGTGACCCCATGGACAAACCTAATGATAATGCCTCATAATAAAACTAAGATTACTTTTTGTGTACGTTATTTAAAGATAAAAAATAAAATTGAGTTCGAATCATGCGATTGCATTGTGAGAGAAAGGGTGTGGAATGGATCCACAAAAAAAAATGATAATGTAGCAGGTATGTATTGGTGTGTAATGCAAGGTTCTGGAGTCATCAAAATCATTAAAAAGAACTTGGTCCAGTTTTGGTAGATTAACAAGCACTGTACACAGAAAGATGTATATGGGACTACACAAATGGTGTCGGAGCTACTTACCTTGATTTTCTTATCTGTCTATGCTCATTTCTCAGCCAGTATACATTTTCTACCAAAATTGTTAGGCAAATGACATTTATTTGTAATCTTGAACATTCAGTAAGATTTTCGTTTGATTATGTGAGAATTCATTTTCTTTTTTTTTACCAGGATTCATATTCCGCAATTTGCAAAATGAAACGCAGTCAATATTTAAGACGTACGAATCCTCGTTTAATGTTACAGATTTGCCGGGAGCAAAATTTGGGACATCCTACCACAAAACCAGGAGCTAACCACAAACCTGAAATCCAAAAGGATTTATAGGGACAGTCTAAACCATCTTTCATTTTGACATTCGATTACGAAAATATTGCTCCGGTTTCTTTAACAAGTGTTATGAAAGGGAATATTATAAAATGAGGACAGATTTTCGGTTTGTTCAGGTTTTTTCGGAAATGATCTAAAGTATTTAAAAAAAATACATTTTGACTTGAATTTTAAAGCAATCAGACAATTATTTTCTTTTCGTCTCTCTTTATTTATTCTATATTATAATACTTTCATTTCTCTTTCAATGCTCTTTCTCTCTCTCTCTATGTATATGTATGTATATATATATATATATATGAATTTGTTTTTGTGTTTTAATGGTCAATAACGATCTCCAAAAAAGGCATCCTGAGACAACTTCGAAAGCATTATCCATCACCTACGAAAATGTTACAATCACGTAGCGATACCAGGATTCTCTTGTCCATTTGGTCAGGTATCAATTTGGCTTGTCCACTCAATAAAGATACTCGTGTAAATGGACTGACGTACTTAAAAGTCCTGAAGAGGTTGAGATAAACATCTTACGAAATTTTCCTTACATCGCGTCAATCCATCACCCATTGCCAGAATCGCAGAGAGAAATTGGGTAAGTTCGCAAAAGAGAGGGAGGAAGATAGACGGGGAGAGAAATATAAAGAACCATTAGGAGATAAATAATGTGTGGGCGCGCGTGTGCGTGTATGCGTGGGTGCGCATATGCGTGTATATGTGTGTGTGCTTACGTGTGTGTGTGAGGAAGAGATAGAATGAGAGCTAGAGTCAAGCCAAATTGAGAGAGACGGAGAAGTTGGGTATGTTCGCGAAAGAGATTGAGAAAAAAGAAAGAAACAAGATGGAAGACAGAAAGGAAAATGTGTATAAAAACAAAAAAAACAAAAAAAGAGGAGAGGGAGAGAGAGAGAGACGGAGGAAGTGGATAAGTGAGACAGAGGTAGAGACAAAGATGAGAGAGGCAAACTTGCAGGAGGAATAAGTAAAAGTATTCGGTGTTCATGTATCATATTGGAGTCATGTTTTTTTTTAGTCCAACTATCTCTTATCCTCCAAATCGTCGATCATCTTAGTTCACTAGAGGAAATATTCCTCAGAGGGTAATGGCGTGGGTGGGGGTTAAATAGGGGATAAGAGATACCGTATTCATCCCCGGGTTCTCCATCCAATAAAGCTAAAGTTTCAGAGTCTTACAACCTGATCTTCACGAGACATTCTTAGTATTACGGTGCGTTCCCTCGCACGTTATTTTCCCCTCACTCGAAGTATCCACCCTCTGGCAGGGATACAATTTTAATTCCATGGAGTCGTTTAAAAGAAGGCTGGCTTCTGGTTCAAGTGGAAACAAATAATATGTGAGCCTTTTCTCCTTCGATTTCAGTTATCGAACAAGTCTCATCTTCAACAGATTCTTTGTAAAAGGTCCCTGTAAAGATTTACTTTTCAAACACCCTCATAATATTCAAAATATGAAGAGAAATAGCTGAGAAAATTTCATCAAATATTTATTCCACAGTGTGGTCTAATATAGCCTTTTGCTATGTGCAAGATTGAATAAATTTATTTCAATTTCGATGATTCCTTAATCTCACAGTATAGCCTACTTCAATGGCAAGTGTCTCCCAGACATTTCTTGTAGACCTAATAGAAACGATTTTCTAGTTTTCCCTTCCCCTTCTAATTCATGTTATGCCATCCTCCATTTTGTTCACATTTTTCTTTTGAAACGAAATAATTAAGAATCTGAGGAGATCTACACTATCGGGTTAACAAAAATCATTTCAATATTGCAATTTTACCCTTTTTTTTTTGAGCCTCTGTTTTGAATATACAAATATATAAATAAAAATTGTAATTAAACTTGAAACAAAATTCGTGCTGATATTCATCTAATGGCATTAGTATTTCAGAAAAATAATATCATATTCGAATAAAATGGAACTCCTCCTCATCAAAATAAATCCGGACGAGAAACTAGAAAACTGCTAAGGTTAAATGTATCGTCCATGGGAACGTATCTTCTTTTTCAGAAAAGAATCAGATAAGACACATCTACATCAAACTATGGAATACCCTTACTTAGGCTGGATAGGATATTATCCAATTTGATATGCACCCAGTGCTATCAAGCTATAAATGGATTTTTAAATCGAATCTTATACCTTCTCCCGAGATTTTGATTGGCATCTCTAGATGGGTATCACAATTAAAGTGTCCTTTACCGGAAAGTGAACCCTCTTTGAAAAAAGCACGATAACCACTGACATAAATACCATTACTGACCACTGCAAAAATGGGTATGTTGCAACCCTCCATCCGAATACTTTTAAAATATTCAGTGTGTGTTCCATGTCATGGAAAATTATGAAGTGATTTTGTCATTGTTAATGACATTCTTCCTGCATGATCAGTAGTGTTGTTGTCCTAAATACAGTAACTTACCAAATCGGGAGAACTTGTACAGTTTTTAGGAAATATTTTGAAAATGATTTCTATTATTTGAATTCATGATCAATACTATTGTTATGAATATATAATTATTTTGTATGCAGGTTTTTATTTTACTTTTCATTTTTAAATAAGAATATTGTTGTAATTTGTTAACGATGATTGATAATGAACGCAGGCAATACATCGGAAATTGTATTTCATTTATCATTTTGTTATAATGTTCATTTAATTTTGTTTAATGGAAATGTGTTCCATCGAAATTCGATACCTGAGTAAATTTGTTAATTAATCAGAGCTCCGAATATTCAAAAACAAAATTGCAGTGAATGCAGTCTTTCACTTAATTCAAAAATGTATAAAATAAACAGGTAAATGATAAACGCGTAACAATTACTAATCCTAAGTGATATGAAGACAATCGGAGACTTGCCTCATGTTGTAAATTGATGAATCTCCAAGTCTGTATTAATCTTAATGTTTCATCGGACTAATCACGATTCTTAAATGTATTATAACAGCAAGAAAGGTTATTTTAGGGTCAGCTCTTTTATTAGAGCCTAGTTCTGTCTCTCGTTAGTTTCGTTTTCACAAATTTTGCTAAGCAGTGTCAGTGACTCGCGGGGATCTATATATCCGACCGTCTAATACAGTCTTTGGTCTAATCTAATCAATCTATCAGGTCTTTCTAGAAAATGATTAGCCCGGGCTCTGCAATTCCAGTCTAATTCGTGGAATGCCAGATTCCCCAATATAGCCTACATAACATATTTTCTAGTTTAATTTCCTGTAATATATCTTCATTAATGTCTCCTGGGAAACACATTTCGTGAGAAATGAGCCATCATTATCATTAATCCATAACCACGAGACGATCATCCTCTGTTTTGCTTTCTGAGTGAGCGAGGAACAGATTTGCTTGGACAATGATTGCATTTTAATGTGACATACAGAAAAATCCTCAATAGCGTACTATCTTCAAGAAGAAGCGTACATACACCTAAAACACATTGCCAGCAACATCGAAATATGGAGCTGGTGGTTATACTTTGTACGTTTTTTTTTTCCCCCACCAGTTCCAAGTACAAGTACAGGCGAATAAACATGAGAAGAAAAAAAACATCGAAATATGGAGCTTAGATATCAAAGAGAATATTAAAGTTACTATGTCCCCTTTGCAGCCAACATCAAATTCTGTAGAACAGTGCAGGAATTATGAATATGTCATGTATGTTCTATCTGTGAAATTGTGTCCTAATAATTCAAATTATGCAAGGAAACCCGTATACTTGCTAGACTTCACTGTTGTCAGACACTATTGAGTGACTGATCGGCCTTTTTCTTCTTTGGTAATAACTTATTTAAAATGAGCTGTAAAGGGTACAGGAGCATTTGTCTACATCAATAGCCTACTTCTTGTAATGGCCAAACTTAAACTGATGAATCTTTGCGCAGCATAACATGTACGACCATTCGGTACAATGGTCGGAAAATCATACTATTACTTACTGGCTCTAAAGTTCTTACGTCGATTCGACAACTAATAATCGTTATTTTCCAACTTAAAACATTTTCAAGCCCCTTCTTTTACTTTAGGAAAGTTCTAAATTAGTATTGTTTTTCAAATGCCGTTGAAATTTAACCTTTTCATTTTTTGGGGGCCTGCAAATGGGACATAGTACCTTTCAGGTTTGGATTGACTTATACTTAGGGTGAAGAGTAATACAAGAGTTTGTAAAATGTAGTCATATCGTTGTGGAAAATATCATAGTAATCTAGCAATGTCCTCTGATTTTCCCAAATCCTGGTTGATCAACCGTTTGGAATAGCTGGACAGTTTCTAACACAATGAATTTAAAATATGACCAGCAGTCAATATGATTTTTTTTTTTAAAGAATAGATCCTCTCGGCTCAATCCGAACCACTAAAATAAATTCAAGAGATTGATGAACGGTCTAACATGGCCATTTTCTTGACAAATTTTTACTTTTTAAATAACTTCAAGATAGTCATGTTTTTAATGTAACAGGCCATATTAAGAATATTAAGGCATTCGAAGAGCCATGCTTTTAAGGGAACATTTTTGTTTATCTGATGTTCTTCTGTTCTTGCATAAAACAATGTTAACGCAAATTACTTTTCACCTCTTCCCAAAACTCAACCTTCTCTTTAAGGATTTAGCCGAACGTGTTGCTTACACAAAGTGTTGTCTCTTAGCCCACAGGGGCCCCGAACTCATTTCATTTAACATGTTGTATCATCTAAAAATATTATTCTACATCTCCTTGCCTGTTTTCCCCCTCCATATCGCTTTCTCTCTGTCTGTCTGTCTGTCTGTCTCTTTCTCTATCTCTCTCTCTCTCTCTTTCTCTCTCTCTCTCTCTCTCTCTCTCTCTCTTTTCTCTTCGCGCGGTCCTCCTCTTCTCTCACTAAACCCCTCCTCTCCTTCTCTGCTCTTCCCCTTTTCCCCTCTCTCTGTCTCTTTGCCTCTGTCTGTCTTTCTCTCTCTGTATCTCTCTCTCTCTCTCTCTTTCTCTCTCTCTCTCTTATATCCCGGTATTCCTTATTTACCGCCATCTCTTTCTCACCCGCCCCTCCCTCCGCCTCCATCTTTCACTCCTCCACATCTCCAGCGCTTTCAGTATTCCATGATTGATTTGCTTTTAGAGGATGTAATGCAACCCAGAGTGAGCCTAAAAACAAATTTTGGGGGGTTTTAGTAAACTGCTCCGACCCTGATTGTATATTCACGTGAATCCAGGTGAATTCAGCCCCAGGTTTCAAAATTCTAATAATATCCTAGGGTCTACACCGTTTTAAGCACGCATGTACTCGGAAATAAAAAGAAAAATTGACACTGTGTAAGATTAAATAAGATCAAGGTAAGAATAAGTTAAGAATTTTTAAAATTACTATTTGATAGAAACTCATTTTTCATGTAACAACATAATTATACATAAATTGATAATCTTCAAGAAGATTTGCAGTTGCAAGTATACCATTCAGTAAGAGAACATAGCCAATTTACAATGATTGAGTCTTTGAAGAAGAAAACAAAAGCAAAGATGGGCATCTAGCCATTTAAATATCGATGACCATTGGATATACCCATTGGCTCATGTGGCTATTTTCAGTGTTGAACAAGATTGTCTAATACAGGTTGCCATATAAAATGCAATTTTCTTAATCAGACATCCACACGGCTGAATGAATGTGCTCATCTAAGCGGTGAAAGTTCAAAACTTAATCTTGAATACAGTTGGTAGAGTTTTGGATTTTCTTTTATGATTTATATTAAATTATATGATATTGACGATTTATGTGAGTGTCCACTTTGTTTTCATTTTTTGTCTCTCTTTTTTGGCTGAGTGTATCATGTATATATATGTTTTTACAAATGTGTGTGGCAACCATACATACAAACGTTTGTTCATTGAATTTTCCAAATATCAAGAATAATTATTTGAGGACCTGGAATAGCATAGAAGATTGTGCTCGACTAAAATGAAGGATTTGTTATAAAGAGAAAAGGGAATCGTCGGCGTTATCAAATTAAAAAGCGTCGTAACTATGCAGTTGCACAATGATGAATACCGTATTATAACTCTTATTTAATACCAAATTTACCATTAATGTCGTTCATACGGGAATTGCTTGTTGTATCAAATGAATACTTCCATTACACAATAATAAATATATTTCCAATCTCCTTTATATTTCAGGACTGCCCTGTGGCAATTCATCTGTACAGTGGACACATAAAACTAGCTCGTCCCATAACTTACGAGTGTGTTACTCGTTCGACTGCGGATGACTTCAAGAGCTACATCTACAATTTCCAAGTATCCATTGAGGAGGACCAACGACTCTAATCGTTTGGAAAATAAGGTAAGATTTAATTCGATTTGATTTAATTCGATTGATTTATTCCTGCATCATCTTCCTGTCGAAGATTATAATTTTATGAGCAAGTAAATTTTGATTGCGTCCCTGTTACATAAGACAGTTACGATGGCGCAGTGAATTTTACAGCCGGATCGTATTTTGCTTTTCTGTTGACGTCAATCATCCTCATCTATAAACTTGTTTTATTGGTTTATTGATATAAATTTATTGTAATTCATTTACATTGAATTATGTAGGTAACGATTAATTGTAAGATAAAATTGAGTGTAGCGACGTTGGAGATAAATAAACAGTTATAGTTGATTGTAAATTAATATTTATGTAAAGGATTTAGATTTATGAATGTATTACTATAATTGCAAAAATATATAAACCGAAGCAAAATAATTTGAGTGCTTAGTGAACGGAATCTAGGCTCATTGAGCATATTTTTAATATACATGCATTACTCAGCCGTCATGTATATATTTATTGAAATGACGAAAAAACATAAGACTTTGGAGGAAGATAACACGTGATCTACCTGATCCTGTATTGTAAAAGTTAAATTCATTTTCCTCCTTTCATAAGAAATACATTGGACAGGCAGTCATTTAACGTCAGGGAAACATTGGCACGAAGTTGTCAAAATAAATTCATGAAGGATATATGACGCCTGAGAGAGAGATTCGGCTCCATAAAGTTTATTAGTAAAAAGACTTCATGCGATACTTTCAAATGCCTGAGGTAAATCCAAATGAGATTTTATTTTTATCTGTTTTTCATGAGTAAATGTTCTGAAAAACATTGGCGGCTTCGACTTTTCTAAGAAGAATCTCATATGTCATTCAAGGACGTTCTTTTAACTTGAAATATGTATCTACTGGCGCGCAAGACGGTAAAAGTTTATTTTATTCGTCTTCTGAAGATGAAATCGTGTGTGTTAAATGTAAAGGATCAGATCAAACAAATATTGTACGAAGAACGTTTTCCTAAAACAAGACATGTTTAAGTCAAAATCTATTGTGTTTATTTTCATTGTCATTTTGCCAAATATCATTAATCTTCTTGTCTCCAGAAAGTTTACAAATTAAATAAACTCAATTAAGTAAACTGGGTCATGTATATTCATGCTGGGGTTTATGCTTAAAGAATTATGATTTGCATTATTTGCCAATGTTTTAAAGATAATTGCAATTCTTATTGTGTGGATTTTTAAAATACCAGTTTCGATAGTTTTACCACAAACCTTATTACATTTCTGAACATTATTTAAGTTCCGCTTGGCTGTTAGTCTTTAATTATGTTATTACGTAATATCATTGTTACGAGTTTAAGCTCAAATGCAAAACCGATGTTGAGTAAACGGAAATGTAATTATCGTTGGAAGCAATGCTTACAGCCTGTATAACCATCAAACTCAGAAGGGACAAAAGCACATTAGAAAGTAAGAACGAGATGATGATTTTGTGAAAACAACGCTAGATAAATTGATGTTTAATTGCATTTAATTTGTAAGTAAAAGTGACATGTGCGAACAGTTAAAGATAAAGTAATTACTCATGTTTTGCTCGTTTCTGCGTTGAATATTATATCATTTCTGGATCTGTGGATTGCAGAATTCTATTTTGTGTGACGTTATCAGGTAATTAAAAAGGCATTCTTTCGTTGACGGTGTAGATATGGCAACCCGGGCAGTTTTTAATGGTTATGCCGATAATAAGAGGCATTCGGTAACGTTTTTCTCGTAATGTAGAATATCATTCTTACCAAATGCATGAATGCTGTTATCACAATTACAAACATTGTTATGTTCTATTGACTTTCTGAGTTTACGAGAATCTTCATCCCTTATAAATATCAACATATTTTAGAATTTTAGAACATGAATGCAAGTCCCGTTTAATAGGTGGTGCGGCTTTCGTAATTTCTTAGATGGGGATACAGTCCGTATTAAATAAATTATACTAAATTCTAGTAGCTTATGATTAAAAGGGAAATATCAATACCACCTTGAAATCTTTTTCATGGTAAGGAGCAACTTATTTTCAGTCTAACGATAACCTATTCATATTTTTTCTACAACGGCTGACTAAGCACCGGGTGCCTCACAAAGTGCCGTCATTTTTTTTTAAAACCAAGTTTGGGTTGTTGCTCCAAATTTGATTTAGGCCATACACCGACGTAGCTAAACCGTGCGTCCCTAAAAAAAAAACTATACTCTTTTGAGATGGCTGCCGAATAAACAAATGTATAATTCTGGGGAAAGTTTGATATGAATGAAAAGCTCATAAACTCAACTTTCACATGACACCAAAAAGTCCAAAAATAATTCATGCTTGGGTGAGCACTGCTCACTTTTGTAAAGGGTATGAAAATTAGGTTGCGCAGGAATTAGCCTTCCAATTTGTGAGAGGTAAATCCCTTGGTGCTTACGGAATTGAGGATGATATGACCAATTTATGATCAGTTGTGATGAGTTTGGGTTTGCTGAGTGAAATTTGTGGTTAATGGGATTAACATTTTATGCATGAGTGAACAGGAATAGCATTTGTTATTACCGTATAGCAATGTAACTTTCCATTGTAGTGAAGGGTTCATGGGAGTCAGGGCGGGGTGATGTTCCAAGATGGCAGCTACTTATTCTTAAGGTAAATGGGTAAAGTGAAGAATAAGTACCTAACATCTGTGACATACCGTTTTTCAACAAACTGTATCTGAATAATCAATTTTAAATACATAATCCCATCTTGTTATTAGGTAAATTCATGAGATGTTCAACTAATCTTACAATAACTGAAATGTGGGTGAATGTTTTTATTCACAGATGTAGAAAGTAAGAGTTTGTAACAAGGAAATTACAACATCTACCATCACCCCATCCTGACTCCTAAGAACACACCACTGAGTCTACCAGGGAAAGTTACAATGCTACAACAACAAAATACAATTCCTGTTCACTCATGCATAAAGGTTTGGTTTAATAAACCATTAAATTCACTCAGCAAATCATGAATGTATCATATCACCCTCAATAATTTTGTAAGCTCCAAAGGATTTACCTCTCACAAATTGTAATGCTTATTCCTGAGCAACCTAATTTTCATACCCTTTACAAAAGTGAGCAGTGCTCACCCAAGCAAGAATTATTTTCGGGCTTTTTGGTGTCATATGAATTTTGAGTTTATGACCTTTTCATACATTTAAAACTTTTCCCCCCCAGAATTATATATTTTTTTATTCGGCAACCATTTCAAAAGTGTATAGGTTTTTTTTTTTTTTTTTTNTTAAAATGTTCCAGTTCTTTATCGTTGAAAGTAATTAATTGTATCTGAGATTTCACAGGACTTTATTTCAAAAGACAAGATAACGTTACATTGTTTTCGAGTGATTCTTCTAAATACTTTTTAGAATTTACTATTGGTCTTTTGTGTTGTCGGTGTCATAGGCTGTATATATATTTTAGCAATATAGTTTTCAAAAATCCTCCGGGGACTTTATATCGTAGTCACTTTTCAAAATTGAAGAAAAAAAATCGTTTCAAATACCCACATCCACCTCCCTTCCAACCCCGGCCAACCCCCACAAAACAAAAACAAAACACTTCCTGTAAGGATCAGACGCATCCAGGTGTAAATTCTACATGTAGATGAGACAAGGTGCATTGCCCTAATTCTTAATGGACACAATCTGGCTAATCATGTTCTCTGAAGGGAGTTTGTAGGTTACACAAACTAACCCCTCATCTACAGGAAGGGCTCAGCTGTCTCGTGTTCGTTTTTGACAAGCTTGGTCTACTTTTCTGCTAGCATGGCATACTTTCTCTTTTGATATCCTTGTTCCTCGGCTCTCTCATGATCTAATTTGATGAACGGCTTATAACATTATTGCCCGACTCGGGTAACCCTACCACTCTGTTCTAAAGGTTTGAACATCCTCTCAATAGCATGTTGTTTGTTTTCATGGTGAGCGTTTAAATTCACTCCCAAACTAAACATTATTCATGTCAAAATGAAATATGAAGTATATCATAATTAAAACAAATCATGCTCCAACAACGTAAATTTCAAAAGTTACCAAGATCATGCATCTCTCATCACCATCAAACTTTCGTTTGTGGGGTGCAAAGGCGTTGTTTTTGTGTGCGTTGTGTGGGTTTATGGTGTGCAAGCGAACAGATGAATGTGCATGAAAATAGTGCGTGTTTGGGTATTCATGTTAAATGTTAAATCTGAGATACACGGTCCTGCGTTTTATCAGTGTCTGTGATATGGTGTAATATTGAAGCCCTACAAAAATTGCGCTTCAAAATGATCAAGAAGTGCCTCAAAAAAGTAAAAATCTTCGAGTGACCGGTTTTACCATATTCGTTTTCCCCAATAGACTGTAGTATTATAAAACCCGTTAGGCAAACGGTTTTCAAAATTTGAAATTTCAATCATAAATATCCTGAAAATCAGACAGGCAATGGGCTTGTAAAAATCATAGGCTTCCTGACTGCCCTAAAGGTTCATAATTATCATTGCAGCATGAGCTAAATCCAGAATTTTGTTTCAGAATCAGAAACAAAGTTACCGAATCTCTTTAATACAGAAGAATGGAAATCCAATCTTTAAGGAATCACATTAGAGGTCGATTCGTTTTGGAGTTGAATCGTTTCCAAATCGTATATAGTGTAATCCACTCCAAAACAGAGGCTTAAATGACTCTTTTCAGAGTAGATTGTATGGTTTCTGCTTAAGAAAACGGAGAGATCTTAGCCTATTTGACTTGCAAAGGAGTGGTTATCTACTCCAGTATATTTACACAGTCCTTTCGAGACTATTTCTTATCACCAGTGTAACAAATACACGCTGTGAACTGAATGATTTCAAATTAATGAGATAAATGAGGGGAAAGGGTTTTCAAAGTGTAATTTGTATGATTGTTTCACCTGTGTGCACCACTTTTTATTGATGAATACTTTCTTACTCTGTTTAACGTAATCTTCTAATTTGAAGGCTTAGAGATTCCCCCAAAACAGTTTTTAGAAAGAAATTGTAAGTTATCATCCTGCAACGTTTCGATTGACCCCCCACATTTTACCTGTCGAAGTGAAATGAAGTCATGTAACTAAAAAACAAAAAAAAATTATTCTCCAATTTTTGATGTATTCTTCACTCACAATTTACTCCTGTACTATAAGACACGCTTTTAAGAGTTGGATTTAAAAGATATATAAAATACCTGGGTAATACTGAATAGTTCGATACGTGCTTTATCTATCTCAAATCATTTTATTGAATTAATTTTCCGATGGCAGTTGAATGTGGGAAGGAAATAATTATCGATCTGTCATTGGATACTAAGGTTGTGATGTACAAATTTACTTGTTGAATAATCTCGTAATGATCAAACTTCAATTTCATAGACTTTCTTCTCTTTATTTGTCACAGCGTTTTGCTGGACAACTATAACGTTAATACAAATAAATTGCAGCTAAAACTTAACAGAGTATTTTTTCTTCAACACTTTGATATTAGGGATATAGTTTCTTTTGCTAGCTATTCAAGTTTTTATTGCAGAAGATGCATTAGTTTTATCCATTTTCCAATTTACGCCGTAATTTTACGTCACTGCTCTAGCTACATATCTTATGTGTCATTCTTTAGCGACATACGATTCTGTCTTGAAAAGAGGAGGATTTATTTTTTCCTTCAAGATTCAGAAGATCGTCACAGTAGAATATCGTTCCCAGAAATGAGAAGGGCAATGGATATTTTTATTGCCCAACCTCGATTTATTGCTATTTATAGACCGTTCTTTTCAGTAAAATCACGTCGTAATAATTCACCATGCATATTGTCCGCGTAATTTGGGCTTACAATGACCCGTCTGATTTCCATTTTTATCACTAGTCATGCAAGGCCTAGTCTATATTTTGTCTGTTTTTGTGTGTG
>BEXV01000887.1:112633-145042 GCA_003118195.1 Hemicentrotus pulcherrimus
ACAACGTGATCCCCGAAAATGCATTTGACGATTGCGAGTGTCACGTTAATCAGGGAATGTCTCTGTTTTATTTCTAAGCGAATTGGGCGCGCGAAACGAAAACAGTACATGACACATCGATGCACATCGATCGTATGATGACCCTGGTCATTGACCTAACCGTATCACGCCTCAAAGTTCTCAGCGAAAACCGTGTCGATGACGTCATATATTTAGTGTGCTTTTGACGCGATACTTCTAACGCTCGCAAATGGCACAGTGATGACGCGTATTTCGGGGAGGGGGGAGGCTTAAAGGTGAAAGTTGTCATCTCGGATAATTTTGTTTTATTTTATCGATACATTTACATTAATATAGGTGTTTTGTGAAATGCATGTTTATTGAGTATGTATAACATTTCCAATTCGATCAATTGTTCGTCAATAGAGGCGTTGAATGTCATTCCTTATATTTTCAACACATTTAGTAAAAATGTATTCCATGAATTCACATTTGATAAATATCCGTAATAACAAATTTCTTACAATCGTAAGTATTTGCCGGGTTATAAAAGATATGAATCTTTTAGATATCATGATAAATTTATGATCTGAGAATAGAAATCCCAAACGCATACCCTAGTGTGGGATTTAATATATATTGCTACGCAAGACGGCGCGGTACGTGTATCATATCACTTGTCGCCGCCCAGTACGTACTCTTTGAGTTATGTTCCACTTGGAGGATGTAGAAAAAAAATGCATGCCTAAAACGTTGGCTCAGGATGTAAGTCATCTGACGTTGCTCCTTTATAATATAATAAAGAGTTGCGATTGATCCGAATCTAACCCAAGTCCTCCAATCAATCGTAAGTTTTCAATCCCATATCTCGTACATACATAGTTGCGAATGATACCAATCGCAAATAATGTGTGATTATGATCTTTACACGTTTTCTAGATGATGTTTCAGACTACTGAAATTCCCCTACGATGATACCTTGAAAGAATTCGTGACTTTGTTTCAGTTAGAAAGCAGCGCTTTATGTATAGGCGATATCACGAAGACCATATTTTACAGGTGCGTTTTATTTTAATACACTTTCAGGAACGAACCAAACTGGAATAAGACAATATCTTAACACACCGCCGATAATTTGTAGGACAGAAAAATACACCTGCCTACCATTGCCGAGAGTATATTCCCCTTTCATTGGAGCGGGATAATGAAGAAATCAAGCCTACAAACTAACTACGACAATGAAGGATAATGATGCTACTCATCAGTGAATGGTTTCTACAGGAGGCGACAAGTTACACGTCATCCTCATGCCAGTTACTATGGGGCATCATTCTCATTACGCCATTTAAAGCCCCCATCACACCAAACTAGTTTTAAATTCGTCCTGCCCCGTCTTAGAAAATTGTAAAACGGGTTGTAGTCGGGGTAGAATGCGATTATAATGTCTACAATACGATCATTGTCCGTTCATAAAGGTCATCAATAATACGTCCATCTCGTCTGTACCCCGTCTACAGTCAGTTCATATCAAGTTCAGATCGCGTAGATTTATATGCAGTCCAAGCCTGTCCGTAGAAAATTATAACCCGTACTTAACTAGTTCTACCTCGTTCCCAATGCGTCCAAACACATTATAACCAGTTTGTAACCCGACCACCTCGTTTTGAGACAGTTCGACTCGTCCTCACCTCGTTCTTTGTACGTCAGAACGCACTCCTAGTGCTTGTAGCTCCCAGTGCGTGTGTGATCCCAGCCTGGTTCGAGGGTATGAGAACCCAGCGCGTTCTTGCATTCCTCATTCCCGTTCAACGCTTCTAGATGTACAGATTAAGACATTCAAGTATCATACTACAGTTATCTCCTGTGTTTTATCATTTGATTGCTGATAAATGGACAAAATCAAGATAACGAGATTCAAGATCAGTTCTGTAAAGTTTTTATGACGTAGAAATTTGTTAATTGAAAAGAATATCCCATGGCTAAAGACGATAAATGCTTACAACGAAAATTTAATATGAAATATCACATGTCAAAGCACGAGAGAGGAGCTGCATAATTAAGTATTTATGTCTTGTTATTATTTATAAAAAATATTCTCTCCCTCTTCCTCCTCTATTCGTTAACCATCCTGTCCGCAAACGAATTGGTTTTGATGTTATGATCTTATGTTCATTAATCTTATGTTTGCCTTTCTCGTCCGTTACACAACCACCGCCTCTCTTCCTGCTCATTTCTACTTTCATCTTTCATGTGCATATCTACAAAACACCATTCTAATGACCGGAACTATTGCATTCCATCCACCCTCCTAAATACGAAGTATAAACGCACACTCACATACATGCGCACACGCACCAACATGTACACCCACCCACACTAATGCAATAACGCACTTTACTTTATTCTCCTTTTCCGTCGTAACCCACCTGCTGTCAATCTCACCTCGCTTTCTACCACATCATCAACGCATTACTGAGATTGCTTTATGAAATCTAACCACTGTGTTATGACTTCATTAGATTAATCTCTCGTCAATGACAAACAAATTCTGCCCTAACACGATAATGTAGGGTGTTGAAAATAAAAATTAGGCTGAAGGCCGCGAACTAATGGCATATATAAAATGTTATTGAGCAAACAACGAGGTGATATCCGTATTAATTAAATATTGAGGGTTGTAATTACTTTCATTTCTATTTTTTATGTTATAGAAGTGCCATCCTGTCTACGATTTAATGCGAGGACCATGGTATTAAGTAGGATGAAATGGATTTCCTGTGAGATTTGTTTAAAAAGTGGTGACGAATTGGCGTCAAAATTATGATTATATCTTTATTTAGTAAACGATAGGTCCGAGCTTGCACTTCCTGTATCACATATAAAGCACACAAAGGTTGTCATTGCTCTATCATGAAATTAGTATGTGTTGTCTAATTGAGGTCATTGTTTCGACATGGTACAGCATAAATCAAGCATTTAAACGTTGAAGAAATATTGTATTGTCGCGTGAAAATTTTGGACAGTATTTGCTGTTTGTTTTTTTAGAATAAATAACCCCTTCATTGGTTCAAATGGGGTGAAAATAACGTCATTTAGACTTAACAATAAGTTTTTTAAACCAAATATAATCGTGAAAATGTGAATGTTTAGTATCATTACAAAGGACATTTCAAATTCTTTATCGTCTGTGCACAGCATCGTGTAATAAACGAAGTGCTTTAAAGAGGAGAGGGTAGAGTTTCCGAAGTAAGCATCATCGATATTCTGTCGGAACAACCAAAACAACTTGGCAAGCCCAGTGGGATTTCATTTTGTTTTAATCGGAGAATCTGATGTTCATTTTCATGTAACAAAATCCATGTCGGCGTGTGTAAGTACTCTGGCGACATGATGCAGCCCGCATCTGCTAAATTCCCGTTACCGTGGCAACGCTCCATTCAGGCCGTGTTCAACACGCTCTTCTGCAAATTGTGGAACAAAAGTGCACTGGACTGGTAAGGCGATTGCGTTGGCTTTACAAGTATGGTAAATAGTCAACGGCAAACCCTTGGTCGCCCCTTTTTACTCATGTGCCAATACGGCGTGTCTGAGGGTGAAATTTGGGTAGCATAAAGCAGGGATTTAAAAATTTAGAAGTACTTGCATTAACCTAGTGTGTAGACACATACAGTTGTCCAACGTTTTGGTGTAACAGTGTCTGAACTTTTGAGACTAGGCTGACGGCATACTACATAGGTGCTGTTATTCAGCTGTCCCAAACATAGCGCAGACTGGCCGAGCTAGTCCCTGTTCAAGGCTTTAGGAATAACGGTTAACTTTGGTAAAGTGTCAACTTATAGAGTCTGTGCCAGCAGACTAGCATCAAACTAATTTTGTTTGTGACATAAGCCCTTTTCCTCCATTCCCGTCGATACTTTGTTTTTCTCTCTTACTAGTGGATTGAATAATGAGGTTGCTTAGCTATTAGATGGGATTGGTATTCCGTTGACCTTTACATCGGAGATTACATGCCATTGTTTCGGGCGAAATTTGCTACAAGTTGTCTCCTCTTGAGCACTTATAAATTTACCGTTTATATCTCACCTTGTGTTCTGTATTGCATAATTCTCATTAGGGACTTTTAGATTTGCACAACGACAACGTGGATTGCTACGATCTACGTCATTTTAATAAAATGCCTTGAATGGACGTCACACGTATCAGTCCACGCAAATCTAAAAGTCCCTATTACAAATTCAATGGGGACGAGTCGTCTTAATCATGTTGCGAAGGAAACAATTAACTGTGGTGTCATGGTATAAGTCGGTTGTGAGGTGTACTGGTTAAATTGAAAGAAACCAGTGAAGTGAAGTGTTTTGAAATACCAAAAATGTTTTTTGTAGGATTTCATGTTCATGTCGCAGTAATCATGGTAATGAAAGCATTTTCTACTGAATAACATTATTGGGAATTCAGGAAAATTCATTATGTCATTGTTTCATATATTTCATGCCGGAGGATTAGGAAAAGGGCAAAGATACTAACCTCAAAACTGAAATATCGGATCATTTTGTTCAAACGTATACGGACTTACACTATAAAATATTATGAACGTATGTCCGAATTCCGTTGGAAGTTTTTTCCTAGGCGTGTTATAGCTCCAAATAAATTTTCATTTCACCCTGGCTCTTCCATCCTACCGGCTCAATCCCCACCCCCTCTTTCTCTCTCTTTCTCATATTCTCTTTCTATCTTGGCAAAATTGGACTTTATTTTTCTGCTAATAATCGGTCAAGTTCATTCGTCCTTTAAATCCGGTTATTTCGAAACATTTTGTTGATCCACCGATATTGCGAGTATAAATTGTTATCCTCTTAACCTACTATCCCTTTTTCGGCAATTATTAAAAATGAAAAGAGGATATTTTGAAAGAAGCTTCCCTGTTTGAGGTAGTTTTGAATGTTAATGTGACCCAGATATTACTTTTGTTTTCATATGATATGGGAATTGGTCTATTGTTGGTAGTAAGGGGGAATATTGCAAACCAGTAAAAGTATATACTTTTTTATGCCTGTATATTTTAGTGTTTGTGTTGTTTGTTTAAATTTGTTAGACTTGTCTTTTTGTGTTATTCTAAAAACTTTTTGGGAGGTTGTTATTCTTAGTTTGAACTATCTTTCTGTAATTACAGGCAAGCATTTTAATGATTACTGACAATAAATGATACCAGTACACACCAATACAAACACAAAAATCAGCTCTCGTTAGGTTTCAAAGTCGATTGTATTTTCCAAAGACATTGGGACCCCAAGGAAGAACAAATCCATGTCGTCGGATGATCCCTCGATCGTTCTTTACTTAATTTTTTTTCTTCAATAGTTCAAGTAAAATGTTTTACATTTTTTGTTTAGTTATGTTATTAATGTTTGTACTTCATATTCTATGAACGTAAATAAAACCAACCAATCAACCAGCCGTCCTGTTAGGACTTAGGATTATGTAATGCGTCATTGTCATACGCGCGCACTCCCAAAGATGAGGCACACTGTGGAGGGATGTTGTATTGTAGTTCATTCACTCGATTCTTAATTCAATGGTTGAAGGGTTCGAAAGCATGTTTGGCACTAACGTCCTTGGTTAGGGCAAGACATCAATCCACATTTGCCACTCTCCACCCAGGTGTTAAATTGGTACCCGGTAAATGCTTCCCAGGGAGTGGAGAATGTGCGTATATTGCGTGCGGGCAAGCTTGAATCCGATGATCGGGGTAATCTGTAAAGCGCTTCACGGATGTAGTATAAAACCCTAGAAATGTTATTATTTAACTCGATTGGAAGGTTAATTTGTATTTAATCTCTGCGATTGTGCTATAACATATCTGACTATTAAAGGTAAATGTAGCTTTTAACATGACTAGAGAGATGAGTTTATATATTGAATCAAACGCGACTAAAACAAAGAGATGAAAACAGAGAGAAACGGACTGAAACACCTGACAAGATAATCTGAACACGATATACTCAGTAAAGTAAGAACATAAATGATTCATATATTCTTCGATTGAATTCCTCGGTGGCTTTTTCTCTATTTTCTTGTATAGTCAGGCAACTGATTCTTCTCCCCCGTTTATTATGACATCGGCATTGTCTTTCAGGAGTTTTGCCGTTCCATAGATAAATCTATGAAAAGTGATAGTTCATTAGTTTATGAAGATGATGAAACTCATTACCCGTCTCCAGATTTGATAAATCCATTGGAAGTTTCTTCTCTATCTGTAAACATTGAACCCAAGATCTATGTCTATTCCGCAAAATGAAGTAAAGGACATTTTTTTTATATAAATACTTTAGGGAACATGCAAGCATATCAGGTTCAGACACGCGGACAAGTTTGAATTATTGGTCAGAAACTGCTCACCAGATAATAAGAGTTTAAAAAAAAAAATAGTTCAGACAAAGAGATGTGATCACATATGCCACGAAAAGATAAACTGTTTGAACAATGTAGTTGAAACTCTATTCATCGAGCTCATAGTATCTAACAGTTAAAATGTCCACATTGGTGTTATTTATCGACCACCCTAATTCAACTTTAATGATGTCTAAGCTTTCATTCTAAATCTATTACATGGTCAATTAAGTACTATTTAGGGCACTTTATTTGATTGGTGATTTTAGCATAGATCTGATTTTGTTTGAGAAAAATCTATGGAAAGTGAAATGTAGACGTATTCATTACTTCTCTCTAGATGTAAAAATTCGATTATTAGTCTCCTCTCTAACTGTAATGAGAAGAACATTTTCTTTTATATACGGAACATATCAAGATTCAGACAAGCAGATTAGCTTGTCCTTCATATTTGGAAATTGTATTCGTGCACTGTTCTCCACAGGCGCGGATCCATGGTGGGGGGGGGGGGGGGGNAAATATTTTTTGTTAAAAATTATTACAAAAGAAATTGTTGTAATTAGTTCTCACATTCCCCCCCCCCCTCCCCCACCACTAGTTCTTTTTGGGTGTTGTTTCCCTAATTTGAGATGTAATTAGTAAATTAGAGCCTTAATACATCTGATAACCTTTGTTCTGGACCCCCTCCCCCCCCCACCTTTAATAACTGTCCTGGATACGCCCTTACAGTGTTGTTATCAGAAACATGGGGCTGGAACCTGACCCCATTTCTCAAGCAATCAAGGACAAGGTTTGCATCGCTCCTCCCCAAGCTCTTGTGGCGGGACGATTGATATCGCAGGGACTTGCTCTCGGATGCCTGCTAAACGGCGTATTTATGGGCTCCAAATCGGGATAAAAGATTGCTCCCAAAAAGCTTTCGATGAATCGCTGAATAGAAAATGAATGGTCTGCTTTGTGCTGACGTCATACGTCTCCCATGTTTGTCATTCTATTTTCTGTATATTTTCCTCCCAAGGCGTAAAAGGAAAAAGGGAATAATTGAATGCTCAACGTGGCTAACATTGAGAGAGATATGAAAGAGTTGAGGAAAAGGCACTACTAGCTTATGCTCAGAGACACAAATGTAATAGCAAATAATGATATATAAATTATGAATAATACTATTCTCTGTTGCGCATCCTTTATTTTTCCCTTGATGATCCGATATTTTGCTTCAAAGCAACCCGGTCTCGTAAGTGGCAACTTTGATTATGTATTTAGACCATCCCATCATTATTCCACCCAAAAGAATCCCTAGCCCCAAACACACACAAACACACACATTCTATTTCTGTTATTTCCTATATAGGCATATCAATCATCATTATCATGATTATCTTGATATAGGGATTTGTGTTTGAATTCATATTTGCTCCTTTGCTGTACGGAATAACCTAACGTTATAAGAAGATGCCTTGCGAAAGAAAGATTACTTGCATGTCGATTGCTCTTCGCCTCATGGGAAGGTGGTATATTATTTTTGGTATTGAGAATTAATTGTGTTAATTGTGAGGAATGAAGGCCTATGACAGGCCTATACCTTTTAAGAAAGTATACGAAATGTATTCCCGAATTGTACCTCATACTTCTTGGACGTGTAGTGCTCAATGGTAATACTGGGACAAAAATTGCTCATATGTTTTAAGTATTATAGAGCGTCGGAAAGAACATGCCCCCTTTTTTCTCCATGGAAACGAAAATTGGCGGCGGGATCCGAATTCTAAAAGAAAGCTCTCATTATTTTTCCTTCTACTGATGTTCACATACACCCTGCTATTAAGAAATAATTTCATTACAAAAAAAAAAGAAGTTCCTGCTATTATTTAGTTATCTCCTCTTCCTCTTCTTCTTTCATCGTGTCTTCCTCTTGTTCTTTCATTTCTTCTGTCTCCTCTACCCTCCTTCTATTTTCCTCAGCTCACATACCAGGTGCAGTTATTTAAGGCTGATGATGATGATCAAAGCTCGCACGCCGCTTCTTTTTCCATTTTCTCATTAGGTCCCACATTATGCCAAGGAAAAGTTTCACATGAATGCATGGCTAAGAAATGTAGATTGACTTTGGTGTTATTACCCAAGTCGAGATGCTCATTGTATAGGTCTAGATCACTTCACACTTTTGCTGCAGTTTCTGCATTCCTGTTTGGCGCATGATCAACAGACATGCCCATGCAGGTACTATTAAAACACGACAGTTGTTGTATATCCCTAACTTTCTAAGGAGAGGTAAAGGTTCTGCAAAATGACCAAAACGTTGTGGTCCATTCGATTATAGCTCAAATCCAAACACCCACGCTAAAAATTTACAGTACAAAATGCACACACAAATATTCCAATCAAATAAAAAGCAATACAATTCTTCTTTTTTTTTAAAGCCGTATCAAAACGTGTATTATGTGGGTACAAATTCCACAAAAAGATAAACTTTGAAACAATTATATACCTTTCTATAAATATATAAATCAATTTAATGTTTAATTGACGTCGCAAACCTTATACTGGAAGTACAATAAGTAAAAAAGGGCACCTAAGTTGAATGTTATTTTCAAAGTCTTATTATCTAATCCTTTATATAGGTATTCCATGAAAAATGGTCCTGCATTTGAAATGATATGATGTTGAACATTTGAAAAAAATACTTCAAAAATATTCAAACACAGGTAAAAAAAACACACTAGAAAACACGTAGTGTAGTTGAGCCTACTTTATTTGTCGTGTCGTTCCAGTAATAACATTACGAAATCATATTTTCTAAGAAACTAATAACAGCATAAAGGATAATGTAAACCTAGCCGCCATTGAAGCGAACACGAGCGATGTAAGACAGTAATTGTATGCGATCACGGATTGTGCTTCATAGCAAATCACTCATGGATGAGCTAACAAGAGATTGACCATGCAGGCTCCCTCCCGACAGCTGGCTACACTCCCTTGATAGGTGAAAGTAGGTGAATATTCATAGTCGTCAGTTAGGATAATTTCTTTTTATTCTATTACGAACCCTTTTCTGTCTTTCTATCTTCTTCAACGTTCTCCTTCTAAGAAAATATTTCGCCTCTCCTCATTCATTTATTTCCTCTCTTCGAAATCTCTTTCGGTCAGTGTCTCTCTCTCCCCATTTGTGTCTCTAACTCCCACTTTCTGCCTCTCACTCTTCTTTACCATAGATCTCATTTATTTTCATACCCCTCGCTGCCCCCCATACCTCCCCCCCCCTCTCCCCCTATCTCTCTCTCTTTCTTTATCTGACCTTCTTTTTCTTTTGCTCATTTCACATCATATACAGGTGCATCTATGATAACAGATACGTGATTTTCATGTGTGCCTTTATTTCCTAATACATACTAATCCCTGAACCTAACCTTAAATAAACTTGTTTTTCTTCATCATTTGTTACATAGTTCATTTATTAAATATAATCACATAAAATTTGTAAAAGAAGCTTTGAAGCCTGGGCTTCTATTTGAAAACACATGACATTACAGGGCAAACAGATAATGCTCATAATTACACATTTTTTGTTACGAAGGAAAAACATGCAATGGCAAAAAAGACAACGAACATGTCAAATGGAATCACTTTGTAAGTTTGTGCTTTTGACTAGAAAATTACGCCCTAATAAAAAGTACGTATAGTCTAAAGACATGTAGAGAAATAATACTATTTTAAATCGATTAATAAAATAAGGAAAGGGTACTTCCGTCATGGGGAAAACCCTTGAATTATCTGGCATGAGTGCTTCAATGCGTAATAGATAATGATGAATGAATTAGAGAGCAGAAGTTACCTTAGTATTTTTGTTCTCTTTTATTTTATAATTTTTGTGGGGGCCCATGGATTTGTTGATATCCTGTATGTTTCAATCACATCCTGCTTCTTCAAAAACGTGAGAGAAAAAAACATTTCACCCGTCCCTCGTGCAATTCGTTGAGAACACGTGTCAGACATCACTGATTACTTCAATTTTTTCTGACCTACAGAAAAGAGAAACCTGTCGTTATCCATGAGTGCATCTCGCACATCTTCATTTCCCTACCGGATTGCAGAAAATCAGATGAGACCACCACAAACAATCATAGCTTGTTCAGGCCAAGGAAAATGTGTACTAAACTACTAGTTTTAAAGAGGTCATTTGACATGACGTCTGGACAATCACCAGTGCGCGTTCACAACAAGCCCCGCATAACTGTGCGATTAACGCACGATATCACGTTCGGACTAGAACCGGATCGAGTTTTCTTTCGAACGATGAAAACAAAAAAATGCTTCTGGCTAGACGACGTTTAGAATAAAAGTAATTACTTTTCTTATCACGGTACGATGAATTCTGGAACTTTGAACGAGGTGGGATTATTATTTTTTCTCGGGAGAAAGAGGACAAACAATCATGTTCATCCATCGTACAAGACTACATGTACTGTACGTCGACTTCGTGGATTCACTTTGAATTCAATTTTGCTGAGGGGCAAACAGATTTGAGGGCTAACGACCTGATTCATTTTAGAAATATGAGGGAAGAGGGACTTAAAGATAATCAGGTAATTATCCCTCCGACTAGAAAGTGTCGCTAAGAGAATATACCTTCTTTCAATTCTAACATCAGGAATGGCTAAACATCCTAAATTTCCGAAAAGAAAAAACTTGCGGTATTTCGACACAAGTGACCCTTGGGGAAAACTGATGAAATTACAAATTGCCTAATTTACAAGAAGTAGTAGTTTTTCAATGAATAGACGGGATCATCAACTTTCTCGCATATTTGTTTTTGTTTAAACCAATGACCAAAATAGAACTGTGTTTTGTCACAACGCCAACACGGTTTGCAGTTTTTGCTACAGCGGTTTAATTGGAAACATACGCATTTGTCAAAAACTTTGCATAATTATAAAAAAAGGTGTATTAAGTAACGTCATTTCGACATGTTCTATATGCCTGCACAAACGTACATCTATATAAAATTAAGTGTAATGGGGTGAAGGCTTGAACATTAATACTGCTAAAAAAAATCCATGACCTTTTCAATATACATAATTGTCAAACACTAACCATTCTGACTCTTCATTTTTATTTAACAATTTATTTAAAAAGAAAAATAATAATGATAATAGTGGGTTCTTGTATAGCGCTCATATCTGTCAGATTTGATAACTCCTAGCACTCCTGATTACCCTAGCTTTAGCACGGCGCTCTAGCATTCCAAGGAATTAATTGTGCGCCTTCTTTAAAGGTACACTGTCCTACTTGTAGCTACTCTTCCCTCTATATAGAAAAACTTCCCCAAGCGGTGCCTGTTGGTCCCCCAAGATCCTCTTTTTCTTATGTTAAATGAGAGATAGCCACCTTTCACAGCCACCTCGCTGGCTCGCTGGATGGCCTTATCCCTTCTGGCTGAAGTAGTAAAGCCTGCCTTTAAATAGTGTGCTCACATTGGATTGGAACTTGAAAACAAAGACGCAGTTTGAAATCGTGTGACTAAACAGTACAATCCTAGAGAGACAGATCCTGTTGCAGTTGCTGCAAACATGTGTCTTTGTGGGCTGGCTGTGCTGTCGAAGCCGTAGGTAGCTGCTGTCTTTGATGTCATTTCTCCTCCCATTGTTCTGATCTCCTCTGCTCACTCCTCGGTATACCTGTCTTGACAGTGCGTCTCCAGTCAAGGAGATCTGAAGCATATGCTTCCCAGTTTGTAGGGTTGATTTCACCGGCCTTCATATCCCTCTTGCACACATCCGTGAAACAAAGGACAGGTCCCCCCCCCCTCCTATCCCTCTCTTTCTCTCCCTCCCTCCCTCAGTTTCTTCATATATTTCCCCCAGCAATTGAATGTCAGTGTTAGTCAGGAAGTTCATATCTACATTAGATGAGTACGATGCACACACAAAATATATGATTCGGCTGACAATAGTTTTGGGAAATATATTCGTGTT
Organism: Hemicentrotus pulcherrimus; assembly: GCA_003118195.1. Classification (NCBI taxonomy): domain Eukaryota; kingdom Metazoa; phylum Echinodermata; class Echinoidea; order Camarodonta; family Strongylocentrotidae; genus Hemicentrotus; species Hemicentrotus pulcherrimus. The sequence continues at coordinate 124,990 of BEXV01000887.1, forward strand.
TAGAAAAATACTTGATCGATCTCCTTTGAAATACCTAAACATCAAAACATACAATTTTAAAAGCAACTACAATACTCGATACAAAGGTTTACTAGAGAAGAACCAAATACTAAATATAATAGGAAAACAACTTGCATGAATCTATACAAAATTCACACTGAACTTTGAATACTTTGAGGGAATCTCGTTTGATTGACGTCCATACCGATTTATATTCATAAAAAGATCATGCTTACCTAATTTGAGTGGGACGCATTAATACAGCAAATACTCGTTCTCAGTCACCTTTTAGCTAACACGTCAGAAAAAAAGTAGGTAATTAATCAACTTCTGGAGTGTTCTGCAAGGGTCAATGAATATCGTGACAACCATATGCCTATACTGCTGGACAAAGTCCTGTTTATGCAGTCGCATTGTTGTCCCCTTCCACCTCCACGTACCTTTCCCTCAATCTCTTCCTCATATATTTATCCCCCCCCCCTTCCAACCTCATGCACCCCCTTCCTCCCCCCCTCTCTCTCTCTCTCTCTCTCTCTTACTCTCTCTCCCTTTCCCCTCTTCCTCTCTCTCACCCCCTTCTCTCTCTCTACATTTATTTACGCAGTAAAACATTTTGCACCATGTATATACCATGCACCATGTATATTGCTAAATCTCGTTATAGGCCTGAGCAACTTCACCTGGCAATTTCCACCTATATATGTATAGAATGTTCGACCTATAAGCCTTTAAATATTATCTTTATTAAATGTCTGGGAATGGTTTTTCCCACTGCATCAGAGTGGGTGGAATTTCATCTTCACCGCCTGGTATTTTTGTGACCAACTAATACTTGCCCAACAAATTTTACCCCAAAAGAATAAAAAATAATGGGCAACCTTTTCCCCGCCCTAGTGTATCAGGTAATTATAGACCAGATTATTAGATATAGATATTTGTCACAAATTGGTCAAGCTCTTTAGCCAATTTGGTTTAAAACAGCTTATAAATGGGTAAATTTATATTAACCAACCATTGGTTTCCCAACTTTAACAATTGAGCCAATACTTTACACTCTTAAAAATATTGGGTAAATGTTGAGTAAAATATTTTCCGATTGGGTTGAAAACATAGAATAGGACACTGCAAACAAATAAGTGGTAAAATAATAGTTAGTCAAATAAATTAACATTACTGATGGGAATAAATTGTCCAAGTTTTGAGCAAAACTGCATTTTTATTACGATTTCAACTGTCGGGATTATAAAGACAATACGAGTATCATTTAAACCAAGAGTCGTCCTTCTACGAGTGTCGATAGCTTTTTGAAAGGTCAAGGTTGTACTTCAAATACAGGAAGAAAAGGGAATGATAAAAGCAGGAAAGCGAAAAGATTTAGAATATAAAGTGACAAGAAAGACGGGACGATATGGATAAGACGTACATGTCCTGAGCTCACGAGTTTCATTTATTTGGGTTTTCTTTCTGAGTCCACCGAAACAAGTCATTTCCTTGTTCCGTGCCTCTCCATCACGTTTCCCTAATCAAGATGCATGAGCTTAAAGGAAATGTTGATTTGAATCATCTGCAGCCAAGTTGATTTTTAACCTGCTCATAGAATGGTAGACGTTTCCAACTAAAAAAACACCGCAGACACACATCATACGAGACACGTTCCAGACCGATAATAAACCGAAGAAATTATTTAATCTAAAGCCCATCGCACACTATAACTATGATCCTCATGTGATCCTATATTCTAAGAAATGGCAGTTTTATCAAACAAACACCATCTTCCTGATGCATTTATTCTGATAATCCCAAGAACGTTCATAATAATTCTTAAAGTCAGAGCAATAGCTGAATCGACTTCAAATCGTAGACAATCGCACGACTGACCTGGCTTTACTGATTACGGTTCCGAACCGATTCATTTTTTGCCTCCTCCAACGAAGCATGAAATCTTTCGAAATTTTGATTTCATTTCAGAAATCGGTTAGGGTAACTGAATTTTTCCTTCTCCGGAATCACTCATGCGTTACCGTCAAGGCGCCATTTTGTATGTTCCGGGCCGTTTTTGAGGCCTTTCTTTCGCCCTACCTATCTCCACTATCACAGAAGATGCAGACTTCTTACACATTGCCCTGGATAATCAGAGAGAAGCTCTTTCGTTTGGTACGTAGGAACACGGGCGTCATTGTACGCATATTGCTGTGACACGAGGGCTCATCTAGTTTGTCCTGTTATTGTGTTATGCTGTAAAGTTTCACTCTTTTTTGCTAGTTTTATGATTGTTTCACAGTAGATTGATGACGTTTCTGTATTACTATCAATGTAACGCGCATATAAATGATTCTGTATTATGCAACATAAATAATCATGATTATCTTTAATCCATTATTATAAATGTAACTGCTATATGAAAGTTATATCAGGGCCCCATTAATCGCGTGTTAATTTCGTTCGCCTCTTTGTTTTTTCGTTTAAAAATGATTTCATCAACTTGCGTTTGAGTGCATATTTCAAAATGTCAATGTTAGTCTTTCCTATTATATTCGTATGCTTTAACTTCCATTAAATTCAACATGGGAATACAAATTGTGGGAAATGTGTTCATCGATGTCGAGAATGTTGCATATTCACTGTTATCTCTTATAATCGCGAAACACGTAGCTTTGGGGAGATAAAAGTGATCGGCCATCATTCAAGACATTGGCTGTCGCCACATGGTTGGGCAAGATGAATACAAAGTAGCAGTGATTACATATATCTAGCAGGGCAAACAGTATATCGAATCAAATTGATAGAGAGGGATAGGGAAAAAATTGTGGAGAGACAGCCGAACAGAAAGGGATAATAATAGTCGGGAGGGAGAGATAAAGAGAGAGGAGGGAGAGATAAAGAGAGGGGGAGAGAGAGAGAGAGAGAGGAGAGAGGAGAGGAGGGAGCTAGTGGAGAAACAGACAAACAGGAAAGGGTAAACGGGCGAGGATGTGTGGAGGGAGGGAGGGAGAAAAAGAGATAGAGAGGAGCGAAATGCGGAGAAGAGAAATGAAAACAGAAAGTGTTCATGGTTATGTAGAAAAGTGGAAAGGAAAAGGCGAAGTAATAATAATAATTTGTTATGCGCTATCGATCTTGTAAATTATTCTGGGGCGCAGAGGGAGATTATCGCCGTGGCTTTAGCAGGGCTGCCATTACCATTTCATGGAATAAATTCCTGCCAGATACCCATTTACATCACTTGAGTTGACTGTGACAAAGTCGTAGATCAATGTCTTGCCAAAAGACATTAAGTGCCGCGGTTGGACTCGAACCGCGAACCTTGTCGTCGACAGTCTGGTGACGTATCCACTCGACCACACCACTTCTGCATGCAAGGACTTAGTGGGAGAGAGGAAGAGAGGAGGAGGATAGGGAGAACTATAATGGGCAGATTATGGCATCTCTCCTTTACAAATCCCTCAACAAGAATATACAGATAAACCCTTTTAATTACATCCTCTCTCTCCCAGGGAAAAATTATATTCCACATGGCCAATCATATCTCATATCAGCTTCAAAACACCAATATTTACTCAGATGACACGTAAGAAAGTGGGAATGCCGTTCGGGAAACTTGCCCGAAGGTATATGCTCCTAAGTAAACCGGAAACCTAGCCGAACATGAAGGGCCATTATATTGCTGGCCCTCCCTCTCGACGCCAGACATGCTATGTAATTGATTTAGATTATTATCTGGAGGGTTGGGGAAAGAATGGCTGGTGTCATTGCAGTTCATATTCAAACTTTATTTCCAGAGGGGATTTATCTTTTCTTTGTTAGTTATTATTGAATTTGATTTTTTTGATTTTGTGTTGCTACTTTTTTCTGTCGAGTCTATTCTATCTTTATTACTTATCCAGTCTCTTTCTTTTTGTGTCGTTTTCTCTCTCTCTCTCTCTCTCTCTCTCTCTATATATATATATATATATACATCTATGTGATGTAGTCATTCTAAAAGTAGCGGGAAATTGTATATATTTTGGGGGAAATGGGAGTTGATTGGAAACAAAATATGACAAAGCTGGTTCTTATCAAGCTAGTTAATCGGACGCTGGTAACTGGTTTTTTTTGTGTGTGTAATGACTTGTAATTGCTTCAGTTTTAAGAGTTGGACGTCATTTGGGGTCAAATAGCAAAAGGAAATTAGTGTGTAATCTGATACGTCAACAACATTTTAACAGCATTCAGCAGTCTAATATAAAGTTTGAAAAATACTTCGTATGGAAATGTAGTCAATAAATAAACAAATTTAATATCATTTCAGATCAATATATTTACCAAGCCATGGCTCTATCAAGCATGTCAAAAGAGGAATCGAGAAAAACAACGTGTGTCATAACGATTTTGACGCCCATTCTTAAACGGGAATAAAGTGTTTGTATTATATTTATTTTAGCGTCTACGTCAACTCCTTTCCACCTCCTTCTCTCTATCTCTCTTTCTCTCTCTCTCTCTCTCTCTGTCACTGTTTCTGTCTCTGTCTTTCTCTCACCTTCCCGATTATCTCTCCCTTCTCTCCCGCCGAAGCTCTCTCTCTCTCTTTATTTCTCCCCTCTCTCACTCTTTCTTTCTCTCTCTCTCTCTCTCTCTTCATTTATCTTTTTCCATCTATTATTAAACTTCACTTTTCTTACCCCTTCTCCCTAACGTTGGTTCCTTATTCTATGCTTTATTATTAGTATTACTCTTCATCATCTTATATCTTCCGTTTTCTGTCTGTCCTCGATTCTCCTGAGTTATCGCGCTTTCACCATCACCCTACCCCTCCTTTCTCTCTCTTTCTCACTCTCTCACTCCTTCTCTCTCCATCTTTCTCCTTAATACTCTGCCTTATTGATTTAGGGAGCCCAAAGTGGACCGATTATTCATTCATGTAGCTGCATGTCTACGTGATTTAGCTACCAACAAACTCATACCAACTCTAGCCAAATATATTGATGGATTGGCGGTAATTATTACTATCTACAAGCGGGCATAGATCAAGAATTCGGGGAACCTTTCGTTGCGGCGTCTGACATCTTACGATCTCTGCTATATTGTTATTTTTGTTTTAATGTCATTGGTTTTCGAGCATATTAACTTCAGTGGTGTATTGACCATAAATGTAAACCACAATATGCAATAGAGAATGTAGTTTTACTTAACGGAAATCTTGAAATATTTGGTGGGTTGTTTATTTTTGTTATTCATGCTTTCTTTTCTTTTTTCTTTTCTTTTTTCTTTCCTTGTTTAATTCATAAAAAATACATTATTCATAAAAAAAAGTTATGAGTTGGGGAGAAAATGCAAATCTCAAAATAAATTGTTCATGTTTAGTGTTAAAAGATGGAGAGTCGTGTTATCAAACCTTCAAAATACTGTGTTAAATTGATTAAACTGATTTCATTTCATTGTTGCTAGCATGAAGGTTTTTTTTAACATGAATGTAAACGTTGGGGAGGGGGTTACGTCTGGTGTTAGGGTTTGACTTCATGTAGGAATTGTTTTAAGAAAACAAGAGGATGTTCTGTTTTAACAGAACATCCTCTTGTAAGTAACAATCATTAGGCCTAAATAAAATCTTCTTCTTTTTTGTATCTTCTTCTTCTTTTTTCTCCCGTCAAAACAGCGACCCTCGCCCCCAAAAAAACTCAAAATCGGGAAACCTGGTGCAGTGCATGGTATACACCCGAACACTTGGCCGGGTCTACCTGTTTACGCTAGCAGGATTTTGAAACTTGGGCAGAAAACAAGTGAGAATTTGTAAATAATTTCATGATTGGGTGCATCTATATCCCATTTTAACAAACAAAATACATATTTTGTATTCATGAAACTTTTTTTCCTCCAAGGTAAAAAAAACAACCTTTATTAAAAAGACGGCCGTAGATTTTCAAATTTGCGGGTCGGTCGCAAAGAGCAATACAACATTTTTATTTTAACGCCTTATGGAGAAGTACACAAAGTCAAATGAGACGAAAAAAGAAAAGATACAAAAAGAAGAATGTGACAGTAAGCCCCTCCCACCACACCAATGGTACAGAGGTTAATAAACTATGTAATGCATTCGTGAGATTCATTACGTTTTTTTATAACGCGAGCTCATATTCAAGTTATGAAACAGAAATCTGACTTTATGATTTTTATTTTTTTGTCTGACATTTCTGGAAGATTCTGATATTTCATTATAAATCCTGTGTTAGTAATCTACAGGGTGTTGAACTCCGCGATAGGTTTAGTAGATACAATGTACTAAAGCAAAATTTAAAATAAGTAACAAAGGAGAAAGGGAAACAAAACATACATCTCACACTTCAATTTCAGTCGTGATTTTGACGGGTTCTTGAATCAGTTTTGTCAATTTTCATACCATTGGCTCGAAATAAATATGAATACCTCCTTCCACTTTGAGCATAAAAGAAAGTACCTCTGCGTATGTTCAATTTCATTGCCTGATTTTCGGATTGTCTGAATGATTCGAACAATTATATTGGAAATCGTGTGTCTGATTTTGATAGTAATCCACAGGGTATTGAACTCATGCTCGTGATGGTAGGTTTGCTAGATGCATATTTCGTGTGTAAGAACATTTCCCTGACGAAACACTTTCATTGATGAATTTCACGAGTTCTACAATCACTTTTGTTTCTCGTCGTTTCAATCGTGCCTTCTTTAACCCTTCCAAGACAGTCATTCTACAATTATGTAGTTTGGCTCAAAATCTTTTGATTTGGAGCCCTAATACTTATAGAAGATGTATGAGTAGAAAGGGCAGATTTCCCACATAAACATTTGTGTTGCATGACCATAAAGCGCTTCAATACAGGAATTTTAAACACGAAAGTAAGCTTAACAATTTTTTTAAGTTGGCGACACGTTGACAGGTTCAAAGTCCTTGTTTTCAGTCAAAATTGGCAATTTTATGCTTTTGTTAAGGTTTTAACCGATACATGTTGTTTGCAGAGACATTACTATAAATGAAAATAATGAAGCAATAGAAGAAAAATTATTTTGTTGCCAATTTGAAGCACAAAACGTGATAAATGTAGCTCTTTGAAAATCCCTGTCTCAAAGTCAAATGGTAAGGAAACAGTTGGTATATAATCATGTCTGACCTTCTGTCATCCCATTTCATCCAGCATGTGGACAAGGTCCTAAATCTAGGGCACAATTATTTTTCTTTTGGGGAAGGGTAGACACCGTTTAGCATCTATGACAAAAAAATAGTCATGAATTCAGTCAACACCTGTTTAGATTATGAGAAATTATACAGAGTAGGCTGCCTTTAATGATAAAATATTATACAATGTATTCACGGATGAGGCTAGATACAGGTTTGTGTGTATTATGTTCGGCTCCTCTTAAGGTCGCTCTTCACCGTGAAGCCCTAGGTGATACGGATGACTTATCCACTCGAAAAATTTCCAGGAAATATTTTCTGAAAAGCTGGGAAACATGAGGGCTCTCGTCGCCGACCCAAACCAAACGTAAAAGAAAATCTACCCTATCCTTGATATGAACACGATCACATTTTGTCTTGGGTGAACAGACAAAGAAAAACATATTACGTATTAAACCACAACTTCATTTCGTTTAGGTGTTGAAAATTTATTTGATTTTTAATTGTTGATGTATTTATTCATCATTCTTGGGTTGGATTGACCTTGTCAGCTGTTTTTCCAAAGGGGTAAGCCAAACAACAAAAAGAAACATATTAACAAACAAAATAATATGCTTAACACAAGCAATCATGATATAGGAATTATGTGCAAAGTAACAAAGTAGCGGTCACATTACAGACAAATAAACAAACAAACATTAAGAAGAAGAAAAAATATCCTGATAAATGTAAGGTGTCAAACAAGAAAAATATCCTAATAAACTTGTGGGTGTGAGAAAAATAAATCTTTGCACATACTCAGTTTGGGTTTAATGAATAGTGGTTGCGGTTTAGTTGCCGTTTAAATGCTTCTATTGATGTTAGCGTGGAGGAATCGTAATCAAGCTCATTTCATGGCTTGGCCCAGCGATATGCAAGGGACCTTTTACCGTAATTTGTCTTTGGCTATATGAGCCGTAGTTTCCTACAGGTATGGATCTTGTTCAATTGTTGTTTCTCGAAGGCCTAACATATTACTCAGGAAGATAGGTACATGCTGGGTGCATGCTAGAAGTTTGGATCATCCACGTACGGCCATCGCCCATGGGCTGATTCTTCAAAATTATTTGCTATCATTTTTCTCTGGGACAATATTGTTGCGAAGTTTGGCAGGACTCAGAAACTGAAAAGAAATATGTGTTTTAATACAGGCGAAATATGCATTAGACCAGTTTTCTATCGACGGAAGGGAAGCGGAGAGAAATGAAATTAGACGATATTGATCGTAGACAAAGTTGTTGTTGACTCATTATCTATAAGAGAGACATAGAGAGGCGAAACGTGAAGAAAAAAAAAATCATGAAAAGGGTGAATCCGAAGATGTTTTGCTGCTCTCGTTTATATGGTGGGCTATTTTTGGCCGGTAAACTGAATTATTTTGCCTCGTCGATTTTAAGGCCCTCCCGCCTCCTTTTTCCACCGTCGGCAGATATTCATTTTCGATGGCAAAGCGTGAGGGTTTTTGTCGATAAGCTGCTTTCTCTTTTGGAAGAGAGCTTCTAGAGCTTTATAAATATAAACCGGATATCACTATATTAAATTCATCGTGGCGCCGTCAGGAGTGACATTTATGGAAGATGGAATAATAACTCATTCAAGATTCTTGGAAAAATTAACGTCAACTAACTTATTCCAGACTGAGATACACCGGCTAATTTCCTGTTCGCGAATGATCCCTACTTGAAATTAACTGGCATTACGACTATATAGTACATTTTTGTGCTGATATATTTTTAAAAATTATTTTACCTGTGCTCTCCAACATATCTAGATTTTTTAGTTTTTTGTACATTTGCGTAAGATCTACCTCCGATTGAGAAACTTCCTCCGACTCGATAAAAATATCCCTAACTCGATAAAAAAATTTAAAAAAAAATCATTATGTATTTTAGCGCTGTTTTACCAAGTTTTAATCTCTCTTTCTCTGTATCTCTCTCTCTCTCTCTCTATCTATCTTTCTCTCTCTCTTTCTCCCTCTCTCTTTTCCTTCTCCTCTCCCCCTCCTTATCTTTTTGATATACCTATTTTATGTTGCACATTGATTCCAGACACAATGTGGCGAGTTATCATGCACAAACGCACGATAAAGCCGGTACTCTGTTAACTAGTTATTATTGGTGAAGACAACTATTAGAAATATCTAAAATAATATAAACGGAAACCATTCGTTTGAGAATCATTACACTGAGCAAAACTATTTTTTCAGATGTCTGCGTGGAGAGAGCATACGAGAGGGAATATTATTAGGGTTAAATATAATTAAGTCGTAAATTTCTTGTTAATATCCGGCTGTAATTTTGATTAAAAAGTGCGCTTCTGAGAAAATACTTTTCAACGCCGTCTTCGGCAAGAAACGTTAAAAAGTAAAAAAAAAAAGATTTCCCCCAATACTCTTCCTGGTCTCATATTCCATAATATCTTTGAACCCGAATCGGAAGGGAAGAAGAAAGCGAGACGTTATCTTATTTTCCTTTTTCGAAAAAAAGACTCCCATGTTCCAGGTAGGACGTGAAAGCATTGCACACTATGACCGAGGGATTGTATTACGAACTCCAGCTCGCCCAAAGTTTAATCGTGTGTTCCCGCGCTCGTATCGAATATCGTACATTTTTGGCGCAAAAAACGGTTCGGGATCAAAACATATTTGGAGCAAAGAAGTGGGTCAAATAAGACCGATTAGCAAGAGAGCGCATGGTTTTCCATTAGTTGATGAGCGGCAGGTGGTGATTGGTTGATGGTGAGATTATTGTAATTTCCTTCTTCTATCTCAGCGTATAGACCTCCTTCATTGACGCTATTATTAACATCAGAGTTTTGTCTCGTCATCTATTTAGTTCTTCTCCCTTTTCCAACGCCATATGCCCGTATTACACAGGCTGCGTCATTTTGATTGCGTTATTGCCTTCCCTTATCGAGCCTGTGGTGGCTATCAGCCCATGCAAATGCGATTTAATACCATCAACAAGATCAGAGTTTTGTTTCTTCAACTATTAAGTGCCATTAAATGCCACTTGCGGATTGTGACGATGCGCCATTTGTACTAATTGAGCCTTTAAACACAATCGACCCATCAGTAATTAACGCAATGAATTCATGTACTGCGTTTCATTTGCTATAATCACATGAAAGATCACACCAGTCGCTCCTCACTCTACGTCAGCAAAATGACGTATTGCGTGCAACAGACTCCTCTCCTTCACGCTAACGCCATTTGTCAGTTGTACATGCTGCGTCATTTAGATTGCGTTATTGCCTGCGCTAATCGGGTCTGTGGCGACCATGTATGAGTCATTTAAGGCAACATTTCCATTGATCTTTTGATATTTATTTTTATTACGAATTAGCTCGCACGTCGGTTATTGGCGCAATCCTGCGTCAGAAAATGACATATTGTTACAACAAGCCTGAACTTAGAAAGATTCAAACTAAGTGCTCAATTGAATAAGTTACAGATGGCGTAATGAAATCGTGGTGTTGTTGTTTCTTCTTCTACTTTATGTCATAATAATCTTGATTGTAAACAGCGGCGTCTTGTTCAGTGTTAATTTGCATTATAACCTTTCGTTAATGTTGTGTGCAACATGGCCCCTAGATTGAACCCTTGTTTCAACACTTACTGAGTTCAACAAAAATGGGTTCTCTGTTGAAATATTAATAATAATAATAATAATAATAACGTTTTATTTACCCAGGGTAGCCACTTCAGTTGTGAAACTGCTCTCCCAGCGGGCCCTGCATAACATAACATGTTACTATTACCCTTCTCCAATCTAATATGCTGAGCGCCTAGCTACAAGGCAGAAGGTCCCATTGTTATTAGTCTTTTGTATGACTCGGCCAGGGATCGAACCCACGACCTCCCGTTCATGAGGCGGACGCTCTAACCATTGAGCCACCATGCCCGGTTACATTAAAAGAATTTTATAGATAAGAGGTGGAGTTAATAAGCAATACTGACTACCATTTTCGCCTCTTTTCTCTTATGACCCCACGTATAATATATAATGAAATGTGTCTACAATAAAAGCATCTCGCATGGAAAAAAAGAATCGCGCAGGGAAATGCGCATTTCCTGATTTAAAAAATATATCGTTTCCTCACATGAATTTGCCATTTTGATGGATTGTCTTTTTTTCATTCAGAATTCCGTCTGTTAGCTCGAGATATGTAGGAAGATGACATTATTCAAACCCTTAGCAACTCACCACATGATCTATACACTTTTGAAGATCATGTGTGATGTATGATACTGTGATGACTGCTGGCTTCCTTTATCATAGAGAGGAAGGGAGGATATGAGAAGATGAGTTATGGGGCGCTTTCGCGTAGTTTTCTGCTCGAAGGCATATGATAGCAGACAACAGAAGACACAGAATTAATCAATGAGTGGTAGTCTGCTGCCTGTCCGGCTGAATTGATCACATCCGATTCTAATTTATCAATGGATAGATAAAAGCAGGAAAGAATCTCACAAAGATAAATGATCAAATTCCTTCCCAAGAATGACTTCAATAATAAATATTTGAAACAGGAACACTTTTACATTTTTGTAAATATTTATAACATTCATAATTTCTCTCAATATATAAACTTCAAGAACGTAGCAGAAGAGTGATTTTGTGGAATGAAAAAAACTTTGACAAAGTTTAACATGTTTATGATCAAATTCCTTCATTTGGAATTTTCAATTATTTCAGAAAAGTCCGAAAACTTTGACTTTGCTGTAGTATCAATAGATGGAGAAACTTCCAAGGAGGGACATGATGAATAAATCTTTAAATTTGAAGAAGAAAAGTTTGACATTGTTGTAACGGTTCGTCATCATGGTCATCACGTAACTTTAAAATTATCAATGGATTATCATCTTTCGAAAAATAATCTTGGAAAGAAACAGAAAACTTTGACATTGTTGAACAGTTTCATGATCATATTCCTTCCTGTACTTTCAATGGATTGAGAAACAATCTTGGAGAGAAAAAAGTTTTTACATCATTTGCACAGTGTTGCAAGGGGTACACGAAAACATTTCTTCACAGATTATCAAAGGGCCTGGGAAAGAAGCCCTCGGAGACATGACATGGTTGTAGCTCCAGTAAAAGTGAATGACGGCCAGTAATCATAGATGGCAGACCACCTACAGATGTATCACCAAAATCATAACAATTCAGGTTGCCTATAACGACAACCGGTTGAAGAACACCAATCTATGATAATGGGCTTTCAGCATCGATTCTCTCGGATCCAGTCCATTTTCTACAAAGTTCTATTTTATCGTCATAATTAACGTTATTGGTCATGTGGGCGAAAGATGGCCTATACTTGAGGTCCTTTATGGGCTAGTCGAAGTGATTTTTTTCCATAGTTTACCGGCTGGATAAAGATGTTCGTATAGTTTACGTGATGACTATATATCCAAATAAGGCCTACAACAAAAAATTGTTGTATTACTATTGCCCTTTTTGGCCGACCCAAAAGTCTTGAAATCTATTGTCGGCTGTTTAAGAAAAAAAAAAAAACGTTTATTTAGAGAAAAAAATTATTAAAGCATTCAAAACTGAGAAATATCAGCAAAGAAATATGTTATAAAGGAAAAAAAGAGAGATTTTTTTTTTTGACAGAGTATCCTTTAGAACTACTATGTCATATATCATTTGAATTGTTGTTCCTGAATCGAACACATTTTCCATTCAAATATGGATAAATATTTGACAAATAATACATGGGTCTTTGGTTGTGGTGATGGTTATTATCGAACATTATTTTAATAAAACACTGGTATGGAAGATCTAAAGTAGATCGATTGGTCAGCATTCCAACGCTTCCAATATTACGAAATGAAGATACAATTCTTGCTTTTCAATATTCACCTTAAAAGCTGTTGTGTCACTCAGATAATCATAGCACGGTGATACAGTAGTTATATATATATATATATATATTAACCCTGGATTTATGGATTTCCACAATACCTTTTGATGATAATTTTCAGTGCGATAATTGTGTAAGATGTGATTCCCACAGTCATGTCAGGTAAAACTGAGGCGCCGTTTCTATAACAGATTTTGGGCTTTTCATAAATCGTAGGAGGGACGTATTCTGAAGGCAGAAATAGAGCAGGACAGCGTAATTCCATGTTTAAATAAGATCAAAGTATATATCCTTTACATCAGTAATTATCTTCATCCACTTAGAAGTATTCACATCTGTAGTCTTAGTTTCATTTTCCTTTATATCTAGTCTGTATTTTAACATAACCAAAAAATATTTGATTATTATTTTCGTTGCTAAATTTTTATTTAATTGATTTACAACACTCGCTTTATACAGCTATATAAATAAAGTCAATATCTGTAACATTTTCCTTTGCGTCATGAAAACCATATACAACACAAATGGGTGAGAATTTAAAAATTGGGGAGGTGTATTAAATTCAATTAGAGAGAAAAACAAAAAAAGAACGATTCAATCTAAAAATGTTTGATTTTGAGAGAGAATGAAGAAAAAGCAGGAAGGCTTCTTTTAAAATGAATTATCTCAAACTGTTGAATCTCGAAGAATTTTAAAGAGCGTGCTTGTCCTCCCGATTTTTGTTCGTAGACCTCAGTCACATCAATGAAAGCGATAGCACATTCACCAGAGCCCGAACTAATAATTACATTACCCCGAGAGGCAAGACTCAGTCGGTCTGTAGACGGATTCGAGTCGGAATTCAATGGCGGTGTGACTGAGGTATTAATTTTGTTTGTTCTTGTGTGGTTTGCTTAGAGGTTCATCTTTAAAAAAAAAATCAACCCTTTGTCCCTCTTCAAGCGAGAAACCAAGATAGATCGATTCTGGACAAATACTACTTTAACAGACGTTTCAGACTACAATTGGAATTGCTGACCTACAAATCAAACTCCTCTATTTGCTGTTTTGAAAGCAATTGTTTCGAAACATGCAGGCTCTTCGTTTTTGTGGCTTTTAATTTTTCTCCAAAATGCGTTTTCACATTTATTTCTTGATAGAAAACTCACTTTCACCTACCCCTATAAACCTGATGAACCCACTAGAAATAATGTATTTTTTCAAATCCGTTGTAAAGACCTAAACAAACCTGTGTCATTACAAAGACTTCGATTACAAGTAATCATGTCAGTCTGACATTTTGAATTTACCTTACTTTTACTTTTTCATTTTTTAAACTTCTAATTTACTTTAAATTTTACATTGTATATTCATTTACTTTTAATATCTTACTTATACGATAATTTCTATTCTCATTTACATTTTTATATCTACATATATTTTTACTTTCACATTTACTTGACATTTCGATAAACCACACTTGACACAATTTGGGGTCTTAGTAATTAGTTTTCTATTTCCAAGTTATAGTAGAAGTAGAAGTAGTAGTACTAGTAGTAGTAGTACATGTATCAGTATTTTGTAGTAGAAGCAGCATGCGCAGCAGTAGTAGTAGTAAAAAGTGGTGGTAGTAAAAGTGGTAGTAGATGTAGAAGTGGTAGTAAAAGTAGAAGTAGTAGTAGTATAGTATTAGAAGTAGTAGTAGTATAGTAGTAGTAGTAGTAGTAGTATAGTAGTAGTAGTAGTAGTAGTAGTAGTAGTAGTAGTATATGAAGTAGTATCTGTTTTGACCGATACACGGTTGGGTAACCCATTTTCAGTAATGTCTGGCACGACACTGGTCTTCGAGCAAGGAACCCAGTATAAGTCTGACACAGAAGACTATAAACCCTTTTCTCTCAAGTACATGCATCCTGCTCGTGCGTGCTCATCTCAGGCTCGTTCGCAACCTTTTGCTTCTTAGATCGATCGCAGGTCATTGTACGACGACTCGAAAATGTCATGTCGTGCCATGCTCAAATGAGCACCAAACTCTTAGCATTTCATCCTTCTCTCCCTCTCTCTCTCTCTCTCTCTTTCTCCTTCTTTCTTCACCATCATTTTTCCTAGGGTTGAGCTGAGCACGTGTCCCTCTTTGAAAGGGTTTGATTACATTTGATTAAAGCGACACCCAATGATGATTGGTCCCTGGTAATGAGAAGCGTGGACCAGAAGAGAGGATGAGAAAGGAAACAGTGAGAGGAGAGCGAGATACCTAGAGAGAGAGAGAGAAGGAGAGGGGAGAGGGATTGGACAGAGAGGGAGAAGAGAGATCTAGAGAGAAGAGAAAAAGAACAAAGGAAGAGAGAGTAATTGAGAGAGAGAGAGAGAGAGAGAGGGAGACATGCACAAAATGCATACCAAACAAAAGAGAAAGGGGGGGAGAGACAGAGACAATTGAACTGAATTGAAGTTGATCTGTTTTCGGAAAAGAATATCTCAAAAGCGGTCAAATTGAGTGCAAATTTTATAGCAAGAAAACGAGTGTGCAAAGAAAAACAGATAGACATAGAGCGCAATATATAAAATCTACCATATTGCAATATCGGTAAACTTGGTCAAGCTTCGTTAAACAAAATAACTACGACAGACCAGTAAATGTAGAGTAGGTGGGAGAACGAGAGGAAAGACACAGAAAGCGAGAATGTGGATATGAGGAGACGTGTTTATATGATGCAAAGTGATTGGAAGAGGAAGAGGGTGATATTGCAAGCCTCATAGTTTCGTAGTAAACACCAAAGGAAAGAGAAGGAAACTATAAAAACAGATGGTTTATTAATAGAAGATAGAAATAAATGAGGAGATTATTATGAGATGAGGCGTATAGAATGCACCCGAGTAGATACGGAGAGAAAGAGAAAAGCATTGTGTTTAGAGAGAAATCTATGTAGGATTTCGGAGTGTGTAAGTGTGTGAGAGAGATGAAGAAAAAAAAAAAGTATTATAGAGGGTAAGAGACAGGGATACAGAAAGAGAGACTGATAGAGATGGGATTAAGACGGTGGGACGGATCATGATTGTAATAAGATATAAAGAAAGCAAAGGAAGGGAAACTGATAGAAGAAGGCGGAGTAATATAGCGATCTATAGTAGATAGTGAAATAGCGGAAGGAAAGGGAGAGAAGTAGAAAGAAAGATGGGATAATGAAAGGAAGAGCGAGAGATATGGGAAGGGTTTATAGTAAGATGTAAAGATTGTAATAGAAGAGGAACAAAGAGAGAAAAGGAAATAAAGAGGGCGAGGGAGAGAGAGAGAGAGAGAGAGAGAGAGAAAGAGAGAGAAATGGGGAAGGAACAAGAGCAAAATAGATATCTTATGGGTTAGTAAAAGACAGAGAGATGGAATCAGACAAACATACGGACAGAGAAAAAGAGAAATACAAATTACATGTAATAGTAATCGAATAGCTAGGATTGTAAGTAGAAGACGGAGAGGATAGGAGAGAGTGGAAAGAATGTTAGAGAGTGGCAGAGAGTGGCAGAGAGGGGGGAAGAAACAGCGCGCGAGAGGAGATAATTCGCCAGACCAGATTTTCACTTTCTTGTTTGAATAGTCCGATCTCTTGGGTCCCACGTGTACTAATCGCTGTAGGGAAACAGGGATGACAAGCTTACATGTGGCGCATTAGCCGCCATGCAGGCCACCTGCACAACGTGTTAACACAAAATATGATCCCCTGTCAATCTCTCTATCTCATGAGACAGCTCGAGACCTTTCGGAGAAAGATGACCTGCATGTACAGCGTCTCACGAAAACGTCATAAGTACAAGTTCACCGACATCCCATCGAATGCGTGTTTTGAGTTAACACACGTTTCAATGGGATGTCGGTGAACTTGTACTTATGGTGGGTTCGTGAGACGCTGCCCTGGTGAACAGAACATGGAGAAGGAAACCCTCGGCTGCCCGATAAAAGGCCGTTACTGCATGCCACTGACATTGCATATAATTGTATAGCTGTAGAAGAGTTTTTGATAAAGCATAAAGAAGGAAAAGAAGAAGAAGAAGAAGAAGAAGAAGAAGAAGAAGAAGAAGAAGAAGAAGAAGAAGAAGAAGAAGAAGAAGAAGAAGAAGAAGAAGAAGAAGAAGAAGGATTAGGGAAGGGAGAAGAGCTTTCAAATAAGAGACAGGTGTAGTACTTGTTTTGTTGGTTAGATGAACTGAAGCGGTTATAAACGATCCGAAACCCGCAAAATCTTTCTCCAACTTTCTCCAACTCTTTCCACGAGCATACGACAACAAGCGACGAAAAGAAATGATCTAATTAACACTGGAGGCTAATACTGTACACCTCTCCCACTCACTTTCCCTCCAGTTCTCATTCCCCTCGCTTGTCATGTTTTCATTGTCTTTCCGCCCTTATTACTTGTAATATCTGACAGACGAGCTAATCAAATCACTTGTGATAACACTCGTACGGGGCACCCAGAGAATAGTCGAGTTTGATACCACATGATCAATGCCTACCTTCCGAGATTTTGGCGCCATTGTCGCCCGGGAAATTTGATCGACTTCTCGTCAGAAACAAAGGTCACTTAATTGCTAAGGGAAAAACAAAAAGCAGAAGTTTGGGGGAAGATATCTAAAGCTTCTTTAAAAACTTGTTGAAGTTATTGTTTTCATTTAATTTCAAAGGCATGATTTTCTTTTCCTCCATTGCTTTTTGTTCTCCATCTTGAAGGAATTTGATTTGAGGACATTTTGACAGGTTTCTTAGAGACTTCATGCAAAATTGTTTAAAAGAATAAGACTTTAAATTCTATTGTTTTAATAACGAACGAGTATTACACAATAGTTTTTTTTTTTATTAACTTAGCTGGGTGTTCATGTTCCGAAGGAGTCAAATAAAAAGAAATAGATGCTATTCTTCGCTGTCCCGTTATTAGAGATAGACTGAACAATATTTGAATAAAACAAGGCTAAACAACAAAATAATGTTGAGGGGTTCAAAGCAACACCTTGCAAGTGAAGAGGCGTATAAACATTTTTTTTAAAATGCGGCCCTCTGAACAAGCAAATCGCTAACAGTAAGTCGAATGGAAAACGTAAACAATTTAGGCCGTGGTAGTAACCCCCTCCCCCCCACACACACACACGCACACACACACACACAACACACGCACACACTTCAATAATCTACGATTGTAGTAAAGACGGTAAATTCACTTAGCACTTGGTACGTTTAATATTAAACGTCCCGATTCAAGCGCTTAAATCGTTAAATCATCTCTCTCTCTAGTTTGTTTCATCCCTCCTTATCATCCATGTTATATTGTTTGTAATAGGATAAACACTTCAAAGTAATAGTTAAATAAAAATACTGCGAAATAAAGTCATGCCTGTGAGAGAACATATTTAGTTTGACAAAAATGCGAAATTGTACCTGACAGTATAAACATAATAGATCGTAAGGCAACGGTAAAGCCGACTATCCCCATGAGCTCTATAGATACACAGGAGATGATACATCTCACATTTACAAAAGTCCCCTCATGAAATATCCCCCAAATCGTGTAACTGTCATTCCCAGGTACCCCTAAGCAATAAACGTAATGCGAATTTGATGACATTCCACTCCTCTCTCAATTAGGGAAGAGGAGCGAGAAGTGTCCCCCAGAGCACATTTTGTCTTAGATATTCAAAATTGTAACTCCGAAAAAAAATCTCTCCAATGTTACCCTTTAGATTCTTTCTGCTGCCAAGATTGGATTCTCTGGCACCACGCGACTGTCCCGACTCGCCCGCCGAAACACACATCTGGCCCAGTATTACTTTTGAGATTATACTAGTTGTGCTGTTTAGTGGCGTAGCCGGGCATAAAAGGGGCACCGCCATCATTTGGGGAGGGACATTTTTCCTAGCCAGTGGACAAGGACCGAATCAACAAGGCTATTAATTAGGGGCTATTAATAAGGGGTGTTCACACTCCCTTTTTCCATGTTTGCATTTCGCCTTTTTCTTTTATCAGCTCTTTTGTTCTACTTCTTCTTCTTTTTGTTGGCAATTTGATTGGGGGACATGTGTTCACCACATGCCCCTTTTGGCTACACCACTGGTGATATATAGTGAATACACGTCGGCGACGATGACAGCTTCTGAGTTTAATTTCTAGAACGCCACCCGCCTGTAGCCCTCTAATTTTCATCCGGGACGATTCTTGTTTCGTAGGGGGAAATGAATTTATACGTCTCACAAGTATGCCTCGCACTTTCTGATATCACGCGTTTAGACTTCCAAAGTGATAGTGCACAAAAGGGCAGAGACAAATTAATTTTGGAGACAATGAGTCAGGAATTCTTTCAAGAACGAGCATTAAGTAGTTACATAGTGTTATGATTGCTTCGAGCACGGGGAATCGATGAAAGTTTGTCCGAGAACTTTTAACCAACTGAAGGTAAACTATATCTTTATTTAAGGTTACTTAATATCTACTCTAGACAGTTAGTCATACTAAAGAAGAGCTGATGAAATAGGTTATTATTCAATTCATGATAAAAGCGTAATATTCATTAGAGAAAGTTTGATCACCTACGATAAAACGGCGATAGAAATATATACAAACGAAAATTATATCACTATTTTCATCACGAAGCTCCCAACACACGCACACACCCGAACCCGCAGCACTCATCCAGTACGCGCACAACCACATTTCAAACTAAGTTTGTTTATATACACCAGAGCATTGCTACCAACATAATCAACTGTTCCCAACTTTATTGATAATGGTAAATAATTGTAGATTAACTGTTTGAGGTCTGCTCGAGATATGAATAAAATTGTAATAGTTTAAGCAGTATTTGTGTCACCTACCACCCTACGAAAAGTAACTAAAAATTCATAGAGCTAGTATTTAAAGTGTATAGTAGATACTCCTTTGTTCATGATTTTGACACTTTGGTGACGCTGTTTGCTGATACAGTGTGTGTAATCGTTTATTTATTTTGTTTTGTGTATTATTTCTAAATTGAGAATATATTCATTTTTCTAGCCCCTTGCCTCTTG
>BEXV01000888.1:39804-54178 GCA_003118195.1 Hemicentrotus pulcherrimus
AAATCAAATATCGCTTACGCATACTATAAATCACATAAATCATAATCAAATATCAAATATCAAATATACACTTAATATAACAAATTTAATATACCGTAACAACATTAGATTATGGTAAGTCGTAGACTGTAGACAAAAAATTAAACTATTATGCACATATATATATGTCATTGAAATTTTTGGTCTATAATTAAACATACAGTAAGCAGAATATAACAACATATTTTGAAAGTATTTTTGTTCTATCTCAAGACAAGTCATTTTTACCTGTAGATAGGACACATAGTCTCAACACGATCGCAACTCCTTAAGAAAAAATAAACTCGAGGGCAATTTTGATAGCCTATTAAAGCGATACTGAACTGGTTAACTTGCACAGCGCCATCTCGTGGTCAATTTGTTAACAGAGCGTAAACAACTGAACCCAACAGCGCAGCGGACAGCGGACAGTGGATTGCTACGATCAACGTCCTTTTAATGCACTGCCTTAAATGGACGTCACACGTATATCAATCCACGCAAATCTAAAAGTCCCTAATGTTTCGTGGACGGGACACGTCTGATTTTTTTTTTCTTCAGAAAACTGCGCATGCGCACTCGCGAAGGTAACCAGCGCATGCGCACATGGAATTCGGTAGGGTTGTTAATTGATAGGGTAATGCTAATTATACGAATCAACCTTTCATCAACCAATTAAGGACAGCATAATACTAATAGAACTTTGGAGTTGACTCGGGGGATCGAATCTCAGCATTATTTTAATCAGTTTTTGTTTTTTTTACGTTATAAATGGTGGGGCAAAGTAGTAAATAATCAAAGTCTAATTATTTGTGACATCTTTGCAAGCTTTCGTAGCTTGGTATGTATGAACATGAGTTCATACTGGAATCCAGTGACTCGCTGTTGTACGAAGAAAAAAAAAGGGGGGAAAAAAACGCTTACGGGACCATACTGCTACAACTGACCTGAGATGGCGCTAGAGATATGATTCTAGTAAAGTGTGGCTTCAATGTAAATTATATTTTTTGTGCTAGATTTTCTCCATTGACCCATTGCACACAAAGCTTTCTATACATCCTCCGATCAATTTTAATATTGTACTAGCTTTGGTCTGTTAAAGCTTATCTGCCGTAGTTTACAGGAGGAATTAGAGCACCCTGCAAGGTCACTGGACAGGTGGTTATCTCATCAACTCAGCTCACACTTAACATAAGAAAAAGAGGATCATGGGGGACCAATAGTCACCGATTAGGCACTGTTTGTTATATAGATGGCGCAAGTAGCTACAAGTAGTGCAGTGGGCCTTTAATGGTAAAGCGCTTTATAAGTAACCAATATTATTATCATCATTTTTTGCGCTTATTATTATAATTATTATCATCAACAGTAATAAGATTAGAAATTCATAAATCAGTATTTCTTGAATTATTTATATTAAATTTATTCAAAACATCGCTTTGCTAAAAAAATTATCATGTAACGCCTGGCTGGAATGCTCCCCAAGGAGTGGAGATTGTTCACACAGTGTGTGCGGACAAGCACTGAATCCAATGACCAGGGTAATAGTATATTTGTAAAGCGCTTGGAGACGTTTGTATTAAGCGCTAAATGAAAGCTAAATATTGTTTTATGTTTTACTTGAGGTATTTGATGATGTAATTTTCATAAGCTATGTCATGTCCATGAACAGGCCTAATGTAAAATGTTAATATTTATTGATGAAATTGATTTTGAAAATGATACAAACCTGGGTTTATACAGCACTTAATACTTAGCGCTATACAATATTATGCCCGCACACAATGGATGTACTTTCTCCACTTCCGGGGGAGCATTCCAGCCAGGCACCAGTTAACAGACACTCACATTGCTGGGCAATCTACAGTGACTTTCGCATCCTAACGGGTACTCATTTAACACCTCGGTGGAGAGTCACAAATATGGGTCAGTGCCTTGCAAAAGGACGCCTCGTTAAATCCTCGTGTTTGTATATAAATATAAGTTTATTTTGATCAATACCGAACATGGGATTTGTAAGCGTTGCAGAGCGAACATGAAAAGGTGAATTCGATTTTTTAATTTTTTAATTTTTTATTTACCTTTACAAAGTAAAACTTTCAGGAATTCGTCCGTGCATGTGTTCGACCATAATCATAGGTGTTTCCAAATTTAAAATAGTTAAGGAATTCAGATGTTTGACTCCTACTTTAACAGCCGCTTTAAATAACTTTGCACTAGACATAAACATCTAGATTCCGATATGTCCACAGCTGTCATGCGAATACATGAACTGCAATTAGCAATGCAATGAAGATGAAAATAGAGGGCGCTTTACAGATATGACAAGAGCACGTAGGTAGACCGGGAGGGCAAGGCGGATACCAGTCCACTCTTTCATCTGACTCTACGTTGGTAAAATCAACGATAGGCTGAACGGTCAAGTTTTCACCACCTTGACCATAACTGTTGTCATTATCCTCATCACTATCATCATCGTCGTGTTCGTAGGGAGGTCCTATCTCATCCCCATCGCCTACACGATCAAGGTTCTTACCTGAGCTTTCCTCAAAGAAGAAGGTGAAATACTCAACAACCTCCTCAGTCACCAGCACACCAGTGACTTCGGTCATGAGTTCATATACCGTCTCAGTCACGAAATCATCAACCGTCTCAGTCACGAAATCGTAAACCGTTTCTGTCACGAGATCGTCAACCGCGTCAGTTTGATTTCCATTGAAACAACCAAGATCAGACATTTGAAGAGAATTGATCACCCTGGATGAAAGCTCTGGAGGCGAGACGCAGTGTATTGGATTGCTGACGTCATCATATTTCATCAAGACCCGTTTCAAAGAGTCAAGACGACAATCGCAGTGCCATGGATTATCGGACAGGTCTATTCGGTCAATGGCATTTAGGTAAGACCATCCAAGATCAAAATGACTAAGTTCATTTCCCTGTAAGCCAATGTAAACGACAGATACAAATGGTTGGAACGAGACTGGTGCAACTAAGTTGATGCGGTTATTGTCGAGATAAATATTTTGGAGCTTGACGGCATTAATAAAATCTCCCTCATTGATTGTTGCGATACGATTGTAGGAAAGACGTAGGCTCTCCAGATATGGATGGCGGGTAAAAAGTTCAGTTGGGATGTTCGTGAAGAGACAATGAGTGGCGCTGATGGATTGAAGTCCCGGAGCTGATATGTTGGGCATTGTAATGATTTTCCGATTGTCCAGTTGCACAAGGCGCGCATATTGAAAGTCAAGCGACGATGTAATGAGCGCTGACGTGTTCATGATGTTTACATAACCAAGGTTGGGTAATTCAACGGCGTCAAAAAGGTTTTCGGGAAAACTTTGAAGAGGAAGGTTTGCCATATTAAGAAATTGCAAAGATGTTAGACCACTAAATGCTTCTGCATCGATCGACTCTAGGGGATTGCCATTCAAATCAAGGTTGCTTAGAGATGAGCACGCTGAAAAGGAGCCACCAAATATGTGCCTTATTTGGTTTTTGCTCAAGGAGAGCCAATATAAGCTTGTTGAAAAGGCAAAGGTAAGCGGGGATATAAAACTTATTTCGTTCTCTGCAACTGATAGAAAATGTACGTTTTCTGAAATGCCTGTGATTGGAAACTTCCGGATTCGATTTGACTCAGCCTTAACCCATAACGATTGTGATGTCACATACATCAAGAAGTCTAGGGACTCCACCATGTTGTGGGAAATATCTAAATGGTATAGGTGTTCACTCTGAACGAATGCGAAAGTATCAATAACGGAAATAGCATTGTATGAGACATCGAGACGGGTAACGAACGAAAAAGGCAATGCAACTGGGAGAGATGTGATTTCATTGTCAGCCAAATTCAGCAGCTCCAGATTTGGAAGACCGTAGAAAAAGCCCAAGTTCAATTCGCTGATCTTGTTTTGCTCCAAAATTAACTGTCGCAAAGATGCCATAGGGCCCAATGGAGAGATTGACGTCAAATTGCAGTCGACCATTTCAAGTTTCGTTAATGAAGACAGTTGCTCAAACGGATTATCTTCAAAGTAGGTGATGAAGTTTTCGCTGAGAATGAGACTTACGAGAAATTCGATGTTCGGAAAAACCGGGATGGTATTCAATTTGTTACCAGTCAGAATCAATTTGTCAAGGTTTGGCAGATTGACAAAGTATTCAAATGACAACATTTCTATTCGATTATAAGACAGATCGAGAATTTCCAACGATGGCAAATTTGGGAATGTGGGCATGGAAGAGAATCGGTTGTGAGATAATTTTAGTTGATTTAAGTTGGGTAGACCGACTAAACCGTTCTCACCAATGTCATTAATGGAGCCTTGTTCCAGTTTAAGGAGAGTCAACTCCGGCAGATCATGAAATGATGACAAAGTTCGAAGGTAATTGTTCTGTGCAAAAACATATTTAAGATTGGGAGTTTCAATCAGCTCAAGGGTTTGAATGGTGCAGTTGTCCATATAAAGGGATATTAGAGAAGCCGCTCCTGCTATTGTAACGTTGTGGAGATTTTGATTACCAATCATATTGATGACTATAACAGATGTCAGATTCAGAAACATTCCATTGAATTCTGTTAAATCGTTATAATTCAAAAGTAAGGATCGATGGACGTGAACAGGTAAGGAAAATGATGAGAGTCTGTTGGATATTAGATCAAGTGTGTCAAGTTCAGGTAGATTCTGAAATGAGTCACTTGGAATATGGGAAATTGCATTCTCTGAAAGAATTAGATCCCGTAATTTGGGGATGTTCCTGAAAGGAGACACGTCTGTGATTTGGTTTCCAGAAAGATGTAATAGCTCAATGCTGTGGAAGGAGTCAAAGGCTGATTCCTCAATGGTAGTGATACGGTTCTCCTCCAAGCAGAGATATCGTAAACCTGTCAGATTACCCATGTAGGTCACATTACGAAATGCACATCTATTACATATGAAGATTAGAACTTCATGAGGACGCGCAAAGGTATCACTTCCGGTACGCCATATAGGATTATTAGACAAAGTAACATGTTGTCCTCTAAGGCGAGCATTGGTGAGATCTTCAAGGTTTCCATCCATAAGAGAAAATTGCTGGAGGTTGGTGAAAGACTCGAAAACCGATGGAGGGATGGAGGAAATGGGATTTTTGTTTAGGGAAATTATTTCTAACGCCGGCAATTGGTGTCCTGACAGAAAGCTGATGTCAGTGAGCTTGTTCGCCGAAAGAGTTAGCTTCCTCAAGTTTGTAAGTCCAGACAGACCATCAGGATCAATACGCTCGATTAAGTTACTTGATAAGGAGAGGCTTTGAACATCGTTATACCCGGTAAAGCTGCCCGATGGTATTTCCTTGATGAAATTATCCATCAAAATGACTTCGCTGATCCTGGGGTCCATCGCGTAGGGGATGTCTCGTAGTCCGCCCTTTGTACAATCCATGTTAAAGTTCCAGGTAAAACGATTCCTGTAGCACTCGCAGTTCTCCGGACAAGCGACAACGGCGCTCGCGAAGATAAGGAGCACCACTGTAAGTGGAGAAGGAGGAGAAAGGGTTACCATAATGACTTCGTTGCAGATCACCTCGACTTCCCCGGATAGAGTTTGTCAGCTTATCATGTGATATATGTCAAGAGGTATATATCACGTGGTGCCGTCACGCCGTGTGATGTGGTTGTGTCTGCAAACAAAATAAAACAACATCTTTGTAAAAAATAATAATAATAATAATAATCATAATCATAAATTGTATTTCAAAAATTGTCACATTATTCTTAAACTAAGCTATTCTAAAAGATACTTGGTAGTCTAATGAGTCACTCTAATTCTTTAGTTGGATGGATAATGAATAGGAAATCCTCCCAACTGTTGAAAATATGTAGATGACACCCTTTTAAAGGTCCGGTGACATCCAAATACAAGTTGATTCCTGTTAATGTATAGGGCTGCATACTACCCATATTTTGTCATTCAAACATCTAAATCTATTTCATAGATTTTTAAATATTTTTTGAAATAATTTTCTCAGACCTGCTAAGCTTCACCCTAAAAAAAAAAGATCCAGATCTCATTTATATTGTGACATCATATGTCAATCATTAGTGAGCTAACAAGAGACAGTGGTATGTAGCTTCACCAGAGCTGAATACCCTCTTACCAAATGAGTGCCCGCTTTCATCTCTAATAAGTGTCCTTTTTTAGGTATAAAAAGTACCCCTTTTCATCTCTAATTACAGCTCTTAGTACTTTGATACGTGCCCAATTCCTTTCTAATAAGTGCTCCTCTCAAATATGAAAAGTCCCTTGTTACATTAAGTCGCCCTTTTTCTTTCCATATGACTGCCCTTTGATGTGAGCCCCTTTTATCTATATTTTTCCATTGTCGCTTACAAAAACTACAAATTGCTTTTGCGGTCTTATGAAAAAGCCATATCTAGTTTGAAGCAGCGTGTGTAATAACAAACACCCTTTTTCTACCACAATGAAAGGTAGTAGAAAAATACTGTGCCCCTTTTAGAATATAATAATAATACTAATTATAATATAAATATTTAATTTTTATATAGCGCTTAATACATATCTCTCTTTTACAAATATACTATTACCCCCGTCATTGGATTCAGTGCTTGCACGTTTTCAAATATATCAAATGTTCCTCATCTATATCAGTCATTTTGATTCAAGAAGTCTGCCCTATTATGTCCCTTTTGCAGCCAACATAAAATTCTGCAGAATTTTGCAGTAATTATGAATATGTTATGTATGTCCTATCTGTGAAATTTGAACGTTAGCAGTGTCCTGGTATTTAAATTATGCAAGGAGTCCCGATTACGTTCTAGATTTCCCTGTCAGACACTATTGAGAGACTGACTGACCTCATTTTTTTTTTTTGGTGGTGGTAAAAAGATACATAAAAAGAGCTGTAAAGGGTACATGAGCATTTGTCTACATCAATAATCCACTACTTGTAATGGCCAAATTAAACTGACTGAATCTTTGTGCAGCACAAAACGTACGACCATTCGGTACAAGGATCTGAAAATCTGAATATCACTTAAATATGTAAACCCTTTCGTTTTGAGGGAAGTTCTAAGTAAGTATTGTCTTTCAAATGCCGTTAAAATGTAACCTTTTCATTTTTTTTTTGTCCTGCAAATGGGACATAGTACTTTTAATCTACGCCGACATATTTTACTCAACTGCTATAATAACCATATTTAAAGCCCTCATCTTTTAATCCCT
Organism: Hemicentrotus pulcherrimus; assembly: GCA_003118195.1. Lineage (NCBI taxonomy): Eukaryota > Metazoa > Echinodermata > Echinoidea > Camarodonta > Strongylocentrotidae > Hemicentrotus > Hemicentrotus pulcherrimus. The sequence goes on from BEXV01000888.1 coordinate 47,052, forward strand.
GTGCCCTTTGACTTTGAATAAAAAGCTAATCAAATGCCTTTCGTTCAAGAATAAATAGGTTTAAACAACGAAAGTGTTTTCAAAATCAAGGCAACTGCATTTACATTACCAAGTGTAATCATCATGTTAAAAAGAGACATAGTAAGCATACGACAGGATATGACAAGATGTTTTTATCACCCCTCATCTCCCCCCAAAACAATAGATTTCCCATAGCCTCCTCAACATAAGCCATTAAATCATATCGACAGGGAGCAATTTTTCTCGCATTTCCACTAAAATTGCTTGCTACGCTTGCTTGCATTTATGGTAGGCCTATCTCATTAAATAACAGTTTGTAAAGGTTACATTCATTCTTTGATTTTAAGATTGTGCTTAAAACCCCATGGGGCTAAGTGATTTCATCTGAATAATAAGATCTAATTGGTCGCAATGCGATCTCACAAATCTGTAAACAATCACACACAACTGCAAAGTATGGTGCAGAAGCAGTATCTTGGATCACGTAAACAGAAACTGTTGAAAATCATCCCTGATACAATTATAGGGGTATACACACTGTGAAAAGGTTTGGCAATATTTTACAACACTTTGCCAATAGTCAACCCAACCATCTATTGGGCAATATTTTTCGTATTTCGCCCAACAGTTGGTCAAGATTTTCCCAACAAGTGGGCTACCGTCATCGGGCAGTTGAAGGGTCATATCTTTGCCAACAATTTTGGTCAAAATACGAAACAATTATGCACGTGTGAAGTAGGGTACTTACGTTTACCAATACCACTGGGCAAAATATTGCCCAATAGATGGTTGGGTTGACTATTGGCACAACGTTGGACAAAGTGTTGGAAAAAATATTGCCCAACCTTTTCACAGTGTACCAATATCTACACCTCGTTTTCTTTTCACTCGGGGCATACCCTTTGTAGGTGCCCCCTGTTTCCAGAAAGTGCCCTTTTTGTTGCATCCCTAAAATGCACCGCCCCTGATTTCGATTTTCACATCAACAAAACCTCTTGCAAATCTCAAGCCCCAACTTCAACATACGGCTTGGCTAGGTTTGCCCGCGCCGGCGTTCCTAAATGAAATTAAATGAAAAACATGAAGATCAGCAGTGGCTTATCATCAGAAGTGTCATGATACAGTGGTTCAGTTACTTGACACTCAATTTAAGGGTTGATGGTTCGAATCCCAGCCCTGCGCTAACGTCCTATGTCAAGAAATTTAAAAAATGTAAATGGGTACTGAATATTGCTTGGCTCATATAGTAACTGAAAAAAAACCAAACATAATACATTATCTGAGAGGGTAATAAGACCTCCAACGATGAAGAACCTATTGCTCATCACTTTAATGATTACTTCTCAAACATTGGACCCACTAAAATCTTGCCATGAAAATTCCTGTTGTCAAAAAACACTTCCATTCTTTTTTGAAGAACAAAAATCAGAATTCTATGATTCTTAATCCAACCAACTCATCTGAGATTCAAAAACTTGATGAAAATTTCAAAAAAATAAAAATAAAGAGTACGGGTCATGATGAACTTTTTATTGAAAAATATTATACACGAAATCTTTGCTCCCCTAGAACATATATATGATGTTTTTATGACCCAAGGTGCAGTTCCCAACATCATGAAACTTGCAAAAGTTGTTCCCATTTTTAAAAAGGGTGACCCCTTAGATTCATGTAATTACAGGCCCATATCTCTCTTGTCTTCCATGTCTAAAGTGTTAGAAAAACTCATCTATGATCGCACAGTGAGTAATAATACATTCTCCAACTCACAGTTTGGCTGCATGCAAAAACATTCGACTGTTCATGTTATTTACATTTCATTAATTATATTGCTTCTGCAATTGATGATCACTGTCATACCCTTGGGGTGTTTCTGGACCACTCCAAGGCCTTTGACACAATTGACCATCAAATTCTACTATACCAACTTTCATACTATGGTATACGTGGAGGGGCCTTTGTGGTTCGAAAGGTACCTCAGGGGTAGAAAACAATACGTATCCATAAATTGAGTATAGACTCAGCCTTTAACAATTGAATTGTAGAGTTCCACAGGGATCCCTTCTGGGGCCTCTTTTATTTATATGTTATATGAATGACTTTCAAAACTGATGATTCTTCTGTATTTTCTCACACAAAAACCCCCAATGGACTATTTGAAACCGTTAATCTTGAACTGAAACTTATTGAAGAGTGGATTTGTGCTAACAAACTTTCCTTGAAATTAAATAAAACTCAATGTATGCTCTTCCGGAACTCTATTTTGGGATTGCCTGACAGTGTTATTAACATTAATAAAACAGTTATAAACTTAGTTGATTCGTCAAAAATCCTTGGTTTTATCATTGACAATAAACTTTCTTGGAAAGAACAGAACTTATAATTAAGCAAAACGCTATCAAAAAACAATGGACTAATAAAAAAAATAAAAAATGTCGTTTCCTATGTATATTTTGAAAAGCTTATCTTGCCTTATCTTGACTATGGCATACTTGCATGGGGAAATTAGTTTAATCACCAGTTGGGCAAATTATTGATACTTCAAAAACGCGCCATACGAATAATCTGCCATACTAATACTAGGTTAAGCCACAATAATACTTTATTTTTAGGAAATAAAATATTGAAAGTTCATGACTTGTACAATATCTTTTTAGGCTGTTTTATGTTTCAGTTGAATTCTTACGAACTTCATCATGCCATCACGTGGACATTCCAAAAGCATCAACAACTTCATAATTATCCAACCCTGCAGTCTTCCTTTTTTTCATTTACACAAACTGAGAACTTTTAAAGTAAATTACTGGTCCGGTGTACTGGAACTCCTTAGACATGCATGCCGCTCAAACAGCTGCCCAATTTAAGTATACTTTTAAACATCACTTGAAACGTAAACTTCTTCTTCAGTATGAAAATGCTTTAAAAGGTCATCATGATGGCGACCATCGTGCATCACTTGTAGTTTTTCTGCACTACACACTCGTTTTTGTTCTTCTTTAAAATATATAAATATATATATTTTGTAACAAACCTATTTTGTAAAGGGAACCATTATCACAGGAAAAATACTTCTAAGGTTTCCTCCTCATTACTGTAGATTATTGTTAGCATCATTTGTGTTTAATGACGTGCACAAAATCGTGTTAACTGTTGTAATACCACCTATCTATGGAATATAAGAACATGTTTTGTTACCTTGTATATGGGTTATTGTGTAAATTCTTTTCATATGCAGTTAATATGGAAATTAAACCTAAATAAAAATATTTAAAAAACTGCATGGCCTATGATTATGATTATATTATAAGATCTTGAAATGTTTGATTTTAATTGGTCCTACCTTATTTAAGCTTCGCTTTTTGTTAGAGCCTTGACTTCCTTTACACATAATCGTATATACTTATAAAATATTGTATCTTATTTATTTTGTGTACAATTCCTGTATGCTATGTTTGGTATAGTAGACAAAAAAGAACTATTTTAGTCAGAGAGTTGGTATATCCGTAACGTCCATGGTTAGCCCTCTCTCTTCGCCTACAACGACCTAACTACGATCGGACCCCGGTTTGAAATGGAGTCATACTTTCAGATGGCGACTTTAAAGGTCGGTCCCCAGACGTAAATAATCATTAAAGGTATTACAAAGTTTGGTAAGGGGTCATGAATTGTAGAGTGCCCTTTCAAGACTGATATTACTTTAGCTCTCAAACAGTGTTTCTTGACTACAATCGACCGATTTGCTATTTCCGTTTGGTTATTATTTATCAGAACTGCATATTCTGAGATTTTAATGATCGCAGCTAACATGGAATGGCCTAAGCGCTATTTGAAATATTTGAAATTTACCGAGAGCACCGGTAAATTTTGTATTATTCAATTTCTCTAAAGCAGAAGTGTTTTAGGGGCTTAATGTTCTAGTGCTTATAATACATCCATAGGGTCGTCCAAATATATCAACATTTTTAAAGAATTACTACCAGTCCAATTTTCAAAATCTCCCGAAATTTTGATTGTCACACGTCTGTCAAAACCCAGCTACACATGCACACTCACACACACACACACACACGAGCACACGCATGCAAACTTGAACTCACCCATACACAAAATGGATATTTGGGTCGAGAACCTCGAGAAATCTGCACCGATGCAAAAGACCGTGACTCACTCCCAAAGAAACTGAAGTCAACTCGCTTGCCCTAACGCGACGTTTATATTAGAACTATCTCATCAGCATAAAAGACCATCTCAAATGTGGGCGCGGCTTCCTCTCTCTTTCTCTCTCTCTCTCTCTCCCCCTCTCACTCTCTCCCTCTCTCTCTCTCTTTCTCTCTCTCCCCCCTCTCACTCTCTCCCTCTCTCTCTCTCTCTCTCTCTCCCTCCTTCACTCGATTGAGAATGAAAAGGGCCTTAACTCTATTTTGTGCGAATTTGAGTTATGCATACCATATGACTTTGTAGGTTTTATGGGGCGTTGCAAGAAAGTTACGATTGATTGCGAGTTGCAAAATTTGCAACTTAACTTTTTTGCAACGCCCACTGGTCTCCTAAATTTCCCACGGTTTTGTAAGGAATAAAGTTTTAACAATTAAATTAATTTAACTAGATCTAGCTTGAACCCCCCCCCCCTTTCTCTCTCTCTCTCTCTCTGCAAGAAAATTGAGTTGCGATCAATTGCAAATGTGCAATTAATCGCAAGACTTACGCTTGATTTAGGGGATTTGCAATAGATTGCAACTTTCTTGCAACGCCCATTAGTATCCTCTTCATGATGAAATAATTTGCAATTAATGTTTGTGCATAATTAATAATATGCTGATTAAAAAAAATAAAGGACCTTAAAGGTAATACAAAGTTTTGGGAATTTTTTAAAATTGGGTGGATAGTTATTCTTTACAATTTTGATATATTTGGATGCCCCTGTGGATGTATTATAAGCATTAGAAAATTTAGCCCCTAAAACTGCTTTCGAAAAAAATAGAATATAAAAATTTACCGGTGCTCCCGGTAAATTTTGATGAATTTCAAAAAGCGCCACAGGCCATACAACGGTAGCTGAGATCATGAAAATCTCAGAATATGTAGTTGTGATATATAATTTCCAAATAAGAATATCTAATCGGTCGATTTTAGTCAAGAAACATTGTTGTATAGCTCAATTATCTATAGACCTTGAGAGGGAGCTATACAACATCAAGAGTTTATTATCTACAATTTTATAACTTTAAACTCGATTTCAACCGCGACAACGATCACTGAATAGTGTAGGATCGCTTACCCTTCCAATATATTCATTTGAACCTAATTCATGACCCCATACCAAAACTTCGTATTACCTTTAACTGTTCTGCGCGTCTGATTAGAGCAAAAAGGGCCCTAACTCCCCTGATACAGGAGAGAAGGGCATTAAGTTACGCTTCGGACCTTCTCGGTTGTCTTTAGGAATGGGAAAAGGCCAAAACTCCCAAAACGAAAAGTCTGATTTAGCACTTTGCAGATAATTTATCGTTCTTTACGCAATGTCTTGTATAAATTTGATAACCGTTCCGAAAAGAATTGGAAATTGGATTTAACATGGCTCCAAAATCTTAAACACGATTATCTCGGATTTACGCAAAGTCCTTCTTATTCTCAACCGACGATCGAGCATTCAGATTTGCAGATAGACTAGACCTTACCTAGATTTGTCGTGTCATTGCACTTTCTCCGAAATTGCTGCCATCACCAGGGGTTCTCATACCGTCTGTCTGTCAATATAAGCTTTGGCTAAAACACAATCGCGTTATTAACGCATTTTAAGTGTTTTATTGTTGACCCATCCCCTGCTGATCCTGTGTACTTTCTGCTAGACAGGCCACCGACGGTTATGTAAAGGCTCTTCTCTGGAACTAAAATGTTATCCCTAAGGTCTTGGGCCGCTTCTTTTTTTAAAGGTAAAGACCAGTTATGGTCATGCGATTGCATTGTGAAAGAAACGTTGTGGAATCGATCGGAAAAGGGTTGATCATCTAGCATCTGCAAGGTTCTGGAATCATCAAAATGATAAGAAATTTGGCCCATTCTTCGTAAAGTTACAAGCACTATACACAGAAAGATGAACATGGGATTACCCTATATCTCTCACAGACCATGAGAGAAACAAATTTACCAAATATATGAATTAATAGGCGGTTTCCCGGCAAATCTTTTATCATCATGTATTAGACAAAACATATTCTTTCACATGATTGGTAATGAGAGCTTCCATTTTATTTTTTTGAAATTGGGGCGTTTCCAATACTGGTCTTTACCTTTAACGAACTTTTTTGAACTAAATACAATTTGATCCTCTTACTGTTAAAAAATAAATCACAAGATATGAATCATTCCGAATCAGACAAAGTTTTCTACTTTAATTTTGATAGAAGGTGATGATGAATGCTATTTATGATCACTTAATCGTTTGTATTATGATTTGTATAACATAAAGTAAATTACTTACACAATTTTTTATTTTCTTATTTCTATGAATTTTTTTTTAAAATCATTATTTTGTTGTTAACTTTCAGACTTGCCTTCAGTATATACTGTGTGTATTTTGGTAAGGGAAACAGATCTAACGTAACTGGCAAAAATCTTTCTCTCGCATCATGAAGGAGACATTCATATCTGTTTGTTGTGCAATACAGCGTAATGTCGTCTGAAAGACATAAGAAATGTGATCTTCGAGATCAATCAATAACTATACAGCAAATAATAATCCGCTCATTACGCCAGCCCCCCGACCAGCCCCCCTCCCCCTATTTGACCCCGATAACTCTGAGCCGATGAGCCCATTTTGAAGAGAAGAATAGACCCGTTAATACCACTAATGAGGACCACCTAATGAAGCGAAGAATCCCTCTCAAGGTAACATGAAGAAGATTCATAGATTCTTAGTTGAGAAAGTAAACATCGAACATTAAAGCCCCGTCAACACATATCTCGCAGTTAACGTCCTCAAAATCAGTCTAAATTCACACACACACACACACACACACACACACACACAAATCAATATGTCAAAATTAAGATTTGTTTCGAGATTCCATGGCTGAGATTCCAAAGGGCACCCCCCCCCCCCCCCC